>JAOEGS010008659.1:18980-31821 GCA_025447755.1 Corythornis vintsioides | reverse complement strand
TTTTTTTTTTTTTTTTTTTTCTTTTTTTTTTTTTTTTTTAAAACCTACCATAGGTGAAAAGTTTTGTTCACTGTACCCCCTACCCAGTTTGGCATCATATGATGCATGTAGCTCACAGAGGAGAGTGAGGTGATTCTTTTATTGCCTTATTTCCTTCAACAGACATGCTTTTCTATCTTTCTTTACTTTCTCTAGTGCATGTTTTGTAACACTTTCTCCTTTTGACATGGAGTTCAGTTTTCATACTAAATCCTTTCAGTATAATGGTGATCTTAATTACAGGCAAAGTAATTTAACTTCTCTAGAACTTTTCAGTAGCTGGCATGATAGCAAGCCTTTAGAATAGCTGAATGATGTTGCTTTTCAGCTTTCCCATGAAGGAAGAACAACAACATTCAAAAGAAAAACTTCTCTAGGGTAACAGCCTTGGCACCTAACTGGAATGTTTGAGCTCAGAGCTGCTATGTCAGTTGTGGGGGGGAAAGGGCTAAAAATGAAGTGACAATTCCTCTGGAAAGAGTGGGAAGAGGACATAAAGAAAAAAGCTAGAGTAATTAAACAGTGATGCAAACACTGGAGTATAATTGCATTTGGTGAAATTGAAAAGGATGAGTACATAATAGGTTTTCCAAAGTGTGAGTACACAGTGATGTTACAGTTGGGCTAAAAGAAGCTGTCTGTCCAATTTCATTCAGTTTGTGTTTCTGAACTGTGCTAAGTTTTTAGATACATCTGTGCAGTTCAAAGAGAAGATATTTCTTGTCCTAGATCAAGCCATTAAAAAGAGTTACTAAAATTGTAATTGATATTGTTCCTGTGATACAGAGTGTGATACAGAATGACCTAAGTTCCAGAATAATAAAAACAAAAATGTTCTCCTGTTCTTACCTGGTGTTACCTCACTCTTTAATATGCTAGGCTGTGAGCTTAAAAACTTGTTAAATATGCTTATTTGTGACCTATGGTATTGGAAAATCCCTTTTCTTGTCTTTCCTAGGTTGATTAGATGTGTGAAGTACTCTGTTCTTCCTGAAATGTGTTATCCAGTGCTTGTGGATAAACTGTCGACATAAGCCAAAAAGCTTTTTTGCTATTTTGAGCAATTTACATAAAATTGGAGTTTAAACTGATAGAAGCACAGTTCCATTTGTGAATGTAACTTCAAAGTGTGATTTCTCTGAGTCTCCATGTGTTCAGAAACATTGCTGCCTTATTTGCTGCAGAAAGGGTTGGGGTTTTTTTTAAGATTTTGATATTTTTATTTTATGGTAGAATAAAACACATTTCTCTTTCAAACTAAACAAGTGAATTGTAACTGCAGTTTCAAGTTTCACCATAGAAAACCTGTTTGGCAGAGGGAAATGTATTTTTTTGTCTAGTAAGAAAGCAGGTATTAAATTGGCATTTAAGCAATGTATTTGTAAGAAAGATTGACTGTGAAAGATGTCTAATACAACAGTTTCTTGATAGGAATTTGAAGTCTTACTATAAAGTGCTGCTAGAATATGCTATTGAACTAAAGATATTAATTTTAAAAATGCCTAAATACCACTCCTGCATTCAGAGAATATAAACACTCACAGAGCAAATCAGTGCACCAACAGAGTTTTGGTTTGGGTTATTTTCCTGGTTTAATTTGACAGTAGCTGTTATATTACTGGCAATAATACAAGTCTTCCATGGGGAAAAAAAAAAGAAGGTAGACTTACATTTTGTAATTGTTTTTTTAATAAGGAAATGTGACAAAAACTTCAGCAGATACATAGGAGAGCTAGTTTTAACTGGATTTCACACTGGGGTGGGGTTTGTTCTTTGTTTGGTTTGTTTTTTAAACAAAACAATAACAAAAAAAAACCCCAAAACCTACTTCACCCCACACTAAATAAATAATAATTTGAACAAACAGAACAAACCACCCCCAGCAGAGAACAGAAAGTGATTGTTTTAATAGTGACTGTGTCTCAGAACATCTCGTATTTGGAGGAGCTCTGGAAGTGGTGAGACCAGTGAGACTGCACACACCCACCCTTGGTTAAATATAGAGGAGGTACCCAGGGCAGCTAACTGGTGAGATTTGGCTGGGAAAGTTTGCTTTCTTTCAAATATTTTTTCTTAATCCCACTCTGTGATCTTTTATGATACCTATGTTTCATACTAAGATCTGATAGAATAAAGCAGTCTCATCTTCGCTGTGTTTTGCAGTTGAGGTGACACGAAGGGCCCTTCTTTGCAGGAGATAACATGCACAGTTTTCACAACCTGAAGCAAAATCCTTTTTGTGGCTATTTTTTTCCATCCAGAAAGCATGAGCAGCTGGGTGGGGGCGTGAAGAATGAGAGGAGTTTAGAACAGAATGTCTTGAGCATGTAAATGGTCATATTTGTGAGCTAGAAACAGCAATCTCTTTCTGGGAAGAATCTAAACCAAGCCTGTTCTAACATTTGAAACATGAAAAATCATGCGAAGGTCAAATGTAAAAAGAAAAAAATATTAGTTAAATACTATGTTATTTTAAATATAAATAAAATTTGTAAGATAGATGGAGACAAAAGATGGTGGACGTTCCCAAGAGTTGTAGCCCTTTATTTTGCTTTTGACTTTACAACAGTGGGAATTTTCTTACCATGTGTGAAATTTGCCTGTTGCTTTTACCATTACTAGGGGGTGTTTTTGATGTACCATAACAATTCCTGCATGAAATTAAATGAGCTTGTAGATTTGTGTGCATATTAAATTCAATTTGTGAAGCTCCAAAAAGACTCGCATGAGATACTGATAATGTATCAGTGCTCAGGCTGGCTTAGCACAGGCTTTTTTTAATTTATTAATTTTTTTTATTCTGCCATCTCTGGGGCTGATATCTCTGTAACCTGATTGACAGCTCTGAACACTGTTAATGAAATTAATGTTAAGGTTTTGTTGGTCTTTCAAGCTTATTCCTTTTTGCTTCATGCTTACCTGATCTCTTCCAGAGATTGATATCTATGTAAGAGACACTGTGTCATAAAGATGACTGTAAAACAAAAAAAAAAAGATGCTGCTGGTAGAAAAACAAGTGAATCTTGCACAAAATGTAAAGGTTGCTTTGATGGGTGTGTATTAGGGGAATGAGCTGTGACTCTATCCCAGTTTATCAGTGTATATGTTTGATAGTGGTAAGACAAGGAAGCTTTGCTCAGTCTTTAGCTAAACTGAAAGCAGATCTGGGGTAGGTGGTATTAAAGCATTATATGTAACTGTTAAAACAATGCAACTGGACCATAAATCCTGAATATGTGCATTACTAATGAACAGTTATGTAAATGGCTCCTAAATAGGTAAAGTGCCACAGGTACCTGTATCTTAATTTACCATGTGGAGGAACTGTGAAAGCAGGAATCAAAATTACTTCTTGACAGTAAATTCTGTAGAAAAAATATTGTAGTAGTTCCAGCTTTACAAGTATTAAAACAAGTTACGAGTGTTAAGCAGTTAATATAAAGTTCATATTAATGTGAATTAAAGAAAAAATACAAAAATTTGTGTAAGTATGAAAAATTATTGATTCTGAGAAACTACATCACTAACTATAGTCAATACAAATGCCCTATATTAATAGCTTACTCTTAAAACCAGTTGCTGCAATACAAACAGCCTCTCTATACCTGTAGTTCAGCCTATTTTAGCTGACTTTGAATGCAGTTATTTCCATCTGTTCTTATCATTCTTGTACCTCCATAAACAAAAAGCACTCTTAGCTCTTTGTAACATCACTATTGAACACCCTGGTTTATTCTTCAGATTCACTGTTATTTGCTTTTTTTTTTTTTTTCATCTATTTTTATCTTTTCCCTTCTCTTTGAAGTAACAGCTACTAGGGAATAGCTGGCTTGTGTACTTGGTCTTGGGACAAAAAAGAGTGCTTACTAAAATTCAGCAATTTTTTTGTATGTCTTTCCATCTTCAGATTTCCTGTTTAAGTTCTTGGTCATAGGAAATGCTGGAACTGGAAAGTCCTGTTTACTACACCAATTTATTGAAAAGAAATGTAAGTATATGATGTGAGCACAGTAAGAGTTCTCCATTGCAACAAATGAAGGCTCTGCCTACGTGAGTATATATTATTCTTTGCCTGGAAGTTACCAGAATTCTCTTATTTACATAGGTGAGGATTTTGACTGAGAATTATGTTTCTTTAACCATGCTGTAAATCTTTCTTGCTCAGTTTGCCTCTTACCAGAAACCTGATATTGCATGGTATTCTCTACTACTCTCAAATAAATAAAACAGGATGTTAAAATACAGGCTTACTTTTTGTGAGAATTGTATCTCATAGCTATAACCTTCTTTAGATACATAGTAGAGACTTGAATCTTCCAGAAAAAAACACTGCTCAGCTGAAAGAAAATTTGAAATGCTTGAGTAGGTTTAGAAAGCCTGTAGTCTTTTTCTAAATAAATAAGCCACTCTGTGCTCTTTAAGGATTGTAATCTGTGGTAAATACTGGTAGAGACTCCACTGTAATTGCTATTTAGAAATTAATAGATGATAGAAAATAAAATTTCCTGTTAGGAAAACATGTTAGTGCATGTATCATGATGATTAATGCAAAATAATATATGTTTAGAAACCTTTTTAAATTTAAGGTGGCTGTTAACTTTATCAACTGAATGGTAATTCACTTGATCTCTTAAGGAATGTCTCTGGGATAATAATCACTAGTGTAGTTAGTAAGGAATGTGGCATTATTCTGTCAATTAATTGAACTGTGACCTTTCTAGTCAGGGCAGCTTTATATTGCTGGGAATCTGTGTTATCAACTGTGTGTGTAGAGCATGTATCTTAATTTTGTTCTTAAAGTAGTAGCAACTCTTATTCATGTGCAGGATTGTGTCTTTTTGTATCCTGCTTTTCCATTATTTTAAATTGCATCAAAGTATTAGAAAACATAGTTGGGGAAAAGAAAGACTGTACAAAAGTTATCTCAGTGTTTATTAATGTGAACTGGGAGGGAATTGATTAAGGCAGGCCTCTCTAGTAGTAATTTTGCATTGAATAAATTGAATAAGCTGTTCAAAAGTAGTATGAATATTTCTGAATGGTGGCAGTAGACATATGAGTGGCACTGAGCTTGATGTCTTAGAAAATAGTTTGTAATTTAAACAATGAGGAGTTTTGATTATGCCTAAGTTGGATTATTTTAAAACTATTTCTAAATAAGTCTGATTTAAATGGTTTTCTTTTTTTTCTTCTTTTAGTCAAAGATGACTCAAATCATACTATAGGAGTGGAATTTGGTTCAAAGATCATAAATGTTGGTGGAAAATATGTAAAATTGCAGATATGGGATACAGCAGGACAAGAGAGATTCAGGTACCCTTTTCAATCATTTTATAAAGCTTTGTTATTAAATTATTGCTGTGGGTGTTGGGTGTTAGTTATCCCTGCTTTTAAGTAGGCAGAGTTTCTTGGGCAGTGGAATTGTTTGTCTGCTGTCATATTAAGAAGGCCAAATCTTTGATGTAGTGATGTAGATGCCCTGGTTTCAGCAAAGCAGTGCTGCCCTGGAGGATCTGAGATTCTGCCCTGTTTTCACTGGGCTTTTCCTGGGATAGCTGAGGTGTGTGAGTATCTGGCTGAAAGTTTGTTCACCAGCCAAACACAGGACAGTTTTCTAACTAATGTTGGTTGTGCTTAACTCTGTGTTTAGAAGACCTTCTATTGATTGGAATAAGTAAATGCCAGGAAGTTAGAAGTTGTTCAAAACCTGCATGAGAAATGGGATAAATTTATTTTATTAGAGGAGGAAATAAAATCAAGTTCAGTTACATGTCTAGAAAGACTGAAATCCCTTACATTTCTTATTGCGAAAGCATCATACTTGTCAGCTTAGAACCACCAATGTACTTTTAATGCTGGATTTTTACTGTGTCATACATCTGAGGCATAGATCAAACTCAGGAAAGATCTAATGTATTGCTGAGCACCTTCACCATGGAAGAGGACATCAGGATTTGATATTTTTGGGTGGGGGGGTGTGTGAAGTTTCTCGAGGTGGTGGTGGGGACGGTGACAGTGCTTAACAAAGGTGAATATAGTATTAGCAGTGTGAGTAATGGGAAGGAATTCAGGTAACTATCCTCTATTAGGTAAGTTCTTTAATATTCCTGTGGCTAGATAAAGCTGGGCAGTGCTAGGTCATCTCCATTAATGAGATCTCCTCAGTGCATTCCAGGTATCCTGGGATTCTGATGCACTTTGTGTTTGTTCTTTCAGAAGCTTGTGCAAATTCTGCTCTTTGAAGTTCAAAGTGTTCACAGACTAGCAGGTCCTTTTTTTTTCCCCTACTGCTTTTCATAATCTATGTAACTCTTTTTAATGACAATTGTACCTCTACATACTCAGGAGGTGTTATTTTCTTCTTCCTCTGCCTCTTAAAAGATTCTTCACTTTCCTTACCTCCTCCTCTTCAAATTAAGGAGTCTTAAATTTTCAACTACAGCTACTTTGCCCATTCTCTCCTCATTGCAGAGAGTTCAAACATGTTAGTTATGCTGTTTCCATACCACAGATACCACCATCTGCTCCCAGTTCTATATCAGGCCATGTAGTGTAATGATATGAAGAGCTTCAGGTCCTATGGATGGACTTCGAGAATCCCTGTGCAGCTATATTTAATAAAAGTGCTTCATCAAAAGTCTTAATTGTAAATAGTCTGCTGCTGCATAGCTGTTAACGTGGTCTAAAAGGTAAATTAAATAAGCAAATGATAATTCTATTTCATAATAGAGATTGTGTTACATTAACCCAGATTTGAACTGATGAAGATGCTACAGAAACATACTTCTATAATTCTATTGCAGGTCTGTAACTAGGAGTTACTATAGAGGAGCTGCAGGTGCTTTGCTTGTCTATGACATAACCAGGTAAGAAAGCTAGCAACTCTTGTGCTTATGGACTATAGATACAATTAATACATAATGATACCTCCATGAGTACCTAATCCCATAGTGGAGCATGGGCAAGAAGAGAAAAAAATAAGTATAAAAAGTACTTCTATTTTAGTGCACATATATGTTTTGGAGCTTGTATATGTGGGATACTGTGAATGTCCAACATCCTGGAAGGGTTAGACAGACACATGGTAATTGGCCCAGCAGCAGCTGTTCTGGTCCCACGGGCTCAGGAAGCCTTGCCACAGAAATGAAGAGCAGCCTTTAGCCACTGTTCACTAAGGTGCTATAGCCCTGTTTGTGGAGACTGCTTATTACCATGTTGGTGTAACAGGTCATCCCCTGGAGAAGCTAGCTCTACCTACCCATTTCTTACCTAGAGCCCAAAATTCTGTTCATCTTGCATTTTTTATGGTTTCAGTATTACAGGCAGCCAATAGAATACCTTACCATACACATTTCCACATGGTTTGCTGGCCACACTTGTCAGACAAGTTTTGTGTTCATTAATGATATCTCACTAGAACTGTTGCTTTTTTCCTGGGAGTGGACTGTTCTCCTGTGAGCAGTCTTTGAAATCTGTTTTGTGCTTCAGGTCTGTTGGACTCATCTGTCCATCTTACTGCTGGAAGGCTTTATCTCTGACCAGCACTACAGTGACTAAAAGTGTGTGCAGGGGACCTGCCTATGATACTGCTCTGGGCACAAGCATGACAGTTGAGGTGTGCAGTTCTATGCAAATGCCTTACAATTCCACCTGAAACTTAAGGATCAGTTGAATTCCATAAAAAAAAAGTCTCTTGCCCCAAAATTTCATGTACAAAAGGCTGAAACTAGATAAATGCTTAGAATTTGAGCTTATCACGTTAATAGGTTGTTTTAAAAATACGTATATTTATATATTGTGATTGATTTACTTTTGCGTTTTAAAAACTTGGAAGTTTTGAAATAGTTTTATGAAAGAACTTGATACTTTTCCCAGTTCTTAGCTGGCATGTTGAGATATGTAGGTGACTTGCCCAACTAACAGCAATTTGTTTGTCACAAATACAGATTTGCCTTCTGAGTTTAGTTCAGTGATCTGTTGATGGGAAAGGAGTGTGTTCTGATAAAGGATGTCTCTCCCCATGTAGCCGGGAAACCTACAATGCACTTACTAACTGGTTGACAGATGCAAGAATGTTAGCAAGTCAAAATATTGTGATAATACTTTGTGGAAACAAAAAGGATCTTGATGCAGATCGTGAAGTTACTTTTTTAGAAGCATCCCGGTTTGCGCAAGAAAATGGTAAGTAAAACAAAAACTTCATGTAGAATTGAAAGATGCTTAATACTTTAAAATTAACTTTTTTTGGTGCAGTTGAGGAGGATTTTACCCACTGTACCTTGTCAGATATCTACAGAGCAGAGAGCTCTATCAGCACATGAGGCACAGAGAGGGAGTAATGCCTGCAGTGAAGACTGCTTGTACTTGCCAGTCATTCTTCCAGTCGTAGGTGCTCCTTACAGCACACCTTCTATGTGGAGATATATTCCCAAGGGAATGGAATGCAATGTCAGGTGCTCCCTTGCCTCCAAAGGGCTGATGAAAAAATGAAGAGCACTGTTTCCTGGTTTTCTTACAGATTCTATAAGAAATCTGTTTTTAGAGTCTATAGATTATAGGTGAGGTCAGATGGAGTGTGCTGCAGTTGGAAGGAATGTGTTTTACTGATAACTGAGTTCATTGCTTGGCATGGATCTAGAGGACTGCTACCTGCTCTGTAGTATTTAGAATTTCCAGTTTGAGGACACATTTCTGTGGCAGCCAAAGCCAGTCTCAATCTAGCCAGTTCTGATACAGTTCTGCCATCAGTAAAATGAGTTTGCTTTTATAAATCTTTTATAAATAGTATTTTCTACCAAGTGTGGCTACTGGCTGTCCTTTTTCATGTAACTTTCTGTTAATGGGAACCTCTATGAAATTCTTCAGTTTCATGCACTGTTTTGCCTGCACAGCCTGGATTATTATCTTTGGATTTTGACTGTCTTGGGTTAATGTATGAATTTCAGATGAAGTTTTTTCTATTTTTTGCCATCAAAATAATTTTATTTTTTTTCAAGACCATTTCACAGTAGCTCTCATTAAGAAAAATTTGATTGCTCCTAGCTTTTGTGCTTTGAATTACTATATCAGATATTCCAGATTTGTTTTGAGATTGTTTTTCTGGTGTCAAATGCAGAGCTGATGTTCCTGGAAACAAGTGCCCTAACAGGGGAAAATGTTGAAGAGGCCTTTGTACAATGTGCAAGAAAAATACTCAATAAAATTGAATCAGGTAAATTGAGATTTATGTTCCTCTTATGTTTGTTTATCTATTTGTTTACTGAAAACTAAAAGTACATATGGAAATATCATGATTCAAAGTTATCTTACAGAATTAACCCAAAGAATCAAAATTTCATTGTGCTAAAATAACCCAATTGGTTTAGAGCTGTTTCCCATATGTTTTGATGTTGAAATCGGATCTGTACATCTAAAAGGGTTGGTGGTGTGAATTATAGATGTTTTTGCATAGTATTTACTTTAACAATCAGGTCTGAGCTTAAGCTGTGTGTTCTTTGTGTTGCTACATACCTACAAACATCAAGCCTGATGTTAGTTCTAGCAATGCAGAATAAAAGATTAGTAACAGGGAAGACGTAATTCTTAATTTTGCTTTTTATATGTAGCAGGATACAGCCAAGAGAATTGGAACAGTAATTCTGAAAATTCCATGGATGTTTTCTATCAACTGTGTTTCTCTGAAGTGACCTTCTTGCCTCTCAGTTGAAACCATTTTTACTTTTGCATATCTACAGATATACCAGAAAATTCTCAGTGCGAGTGGGCAGGTTTCTATTGGAGACAGGCTTGCAAGCTTTAGGTGTCATTACAGCTAATTTGCATTCCAGTTTTCCTAGCTTATATTATAAGCTTGGGTTGGAAGGGACCTTTTAAGGTAATTTAGTCCAAACCCCCTGCAGTGAGCAGGGACAGCTTGTTGACAACCAGAGCAGGTTGTTCAGGCTGCCCCATCCAATCTGACCTGGAATGTTTTCAGGGACAGGGCATCTGGCACCTCTCTGGGCAACCTGTTCCAGTGCTTCATCACCCTCACTGTAAAAAATTAATCCTTATATCTAGTCCAAATCTACTCTCCTGTACTTTAAAACCCTTACACCTTGTCCTATCACAACAGGCCCGGCTAAAACGTCTGTCCTCATCTTTCTTATAGGCCCCCTTTAAGTCCTGAAAGGCTGAAATAAAGTCTTCCAGCTGTTTGATGCTTTCAAAGTTTTAAGTATTGGCCATATTGGAAAGTCAGTCTCAGATTCTAATTACATATTTTGAATGCCAAACACATACTTTTAGGTTAAAAGAATATGGTATTTTTGTAGGAATTTCCTGTTTACTGCATCAAATCAATGCCAAAGAGTGGGTTTAATTTTAAATAAACAAAAAACACCAAAACAAAATCTTAAGTATTAGTAGTTTCTCATGATACCAGTTCCCTGACTGATTTAAAGGGGCATTATCACAACAGAAGTCCTTTTTTCTGTGAGCTGCACCTGTTTGTGCTGGCACACATGCATTGAGTCATGGAAAAGCTGAGAACCTCTGAAGATCTGTACCCCAGCCTTCTGTTTGTTCAGGTTCAAAGTAAGAGGGAGTTACCCAGGGTTTGTCAAGGCACATATTGAGATGCTCCAGGAATGGAGATTCCCCAGCTCCTCTGGGCAGTGTGTCCCAGTGCAACAAGTGATGTTCTTTACCTAGTCAGTCCTTAGCCTTGGGCTTGTTCCATCACAGGTGCAGAGCTCTGCATGTGTAGTTGCTAAATTTCACGGGGTTGCTACTGGCTTGTTCCTTTAAGCTGGCCAAGGTCTTTTATGAATGGCAGCCCTACCCTTGAGCTATCAACTGGCCCCCTGACTGTGGTGTCATCTTATGACTTACAAACAGCTCACCTGTGCACAGTGAACCTGAATAAGGGATATGAATTATTCAGAGGGATTGTGGAGAATTTTCTCACAGAAAAAGGTCATGATTTAGTGTCAGTGAACAACCCATATTGACAAAACTGTGAGCATCTGTGAAGGTTCTGTGAGAAACTGTCCTTGTAGCTAATCCTGAAGCGGCCATGAAGCACTGATACAAGATTCCTGCCTTCCTCCCCCAGAATGTAGAAAATAGAACTGTGTCCACCTGCAAAACTTTGCCTGAGAAACTGGTAGCTTCACACGGGGGGGATGATAACTGCTACTTCTGCTGCTTTTGCTGTTTGACCAATAGTAAAAGATGTAATGTAAACGTGTTTTGCTGTTAGAATCACTGTAAATACGGCACGGTGCGTAAAGAGGGGACGATGTGATCACCCTGATTCTGCCCGGTGCTGGTGTCCAGCTGGTAGTTGGGCTGGAGGGGGTGACTCAGCCACTTTGGCTCCCTGCACAGCTCCGCTCAGGAGGGCGATGCTCGCACCGAGTCCTCGCTCCAGCGGTGTGACAATCCCCGACAAGGGATTCTGTGCCTTGGGCTGTAGACTGAATGTTTCTAATCTTGGCCAGTACACCATATACCCATAAGAATGTTCCTTAAGGCACAGGATAATGGATTAGGTAGAAATGGATGCCAGAAGTAGGAAAGGTTGAGATAATTTCCTCTAGGGGCAGTGCGTGATGGAGTTCTGCTGTCAAATCAATCTATTTTTGGTTGGCTTGGTATCTCCAGTGCTACTTTCTTTGCCTATTAGCCTCTGAAAGCAGGTGGTTTTTAGCATAAAACATTTTGGTCATTTCCTTTGTTAGAAGCAGTTAGTGGAAATAGGTTCCTCATTGCAGCCTGACTTGGAGACAGACTGCTTTGTCATCATGATCACGGGCACTCAGTGTTGAAATTACAGAATAAAATGGTGGAGATTTAGAGTTGCCTGAATGTAACCAGAGTAGCTTAGGTCTCTCCATAGCTAGAGATTACGCATTTTTTATCTCGTGATGTCGGTTAAATTGAAATGTAATATTTGCATGTGATCCATTTTCTTGTGGCCATTTTGTTTCTCATCAGGAGAACTGGATCCGGAAAGAATGGGCTCAGGTATTCAGTATGGAGATGCTGCCTTGAGACAGCTAAGATCACCTCGTAGAGCACAAGCACAAAGTGCTCAAGAATGTGGGTGTTAAAGAAACAAAACAGAAAACCCCAAGTACTTACTTTAGGTACAGAAGGTAAGGTTACAAAAATCTTAGTGTTGGGTGAATTTCTGTATTTCATCAACGTCCTGTATTGAGTGCTTGGCTTTTTCACCATTAGCCTGCAAACTAATGTAGAATCTACTGAAATAACACACTTTAGAATGGATTAATTTAATGGGGTTTTTTAATACTTTGATTTTACTTCTACCATCCTCCCACCAAAGCAAGACTAGTGGTCTCTGAAGTATTTCTAGATGTTTTCTTACTCAGAGTAATGCTGTAGAAAACATTTTAAAATTCCGTATTCCTGAAGTGCATTATAGCCCTACTAGTTACCTAATGCACTGTAGAGAAAGGAAATTATTTCTGTCATTTCATGGACCAGTATTACTAGAAATGAGAATTAATGAAGTGTAGGTGCTGTATCTTCATAGATTGGTAGGGTTTGGAAGGGATTTCTGGAGATTATTGAGTCCAACCCCCTGCCATCCCAGGATCACCCAGGGCAGCCCACACAGGAACAGAGACAGGTGGGAATTGAAAGTCAGGAGACTCCACAACCTCTCTGGGCAGCCTGGGCCAGGCTCTGGCACTCACACTGTGAAGTTTTCCCTCATGTTTCTTTCCAGAGAGGGTGGTTAGGCATTGGAATGGGCTGCCCAGGGAGGTGGTGGAGTCCCCATCCCTGGAGGTGT
>JAOEGS010008659.1:6820-18880 GCA_025447755.1 Corythornis vintsioides | reverse complement strand
ATGATTCATTCTATGTTGAGGTGGAACTTGCTGTTTCACCTTGCTGCTATTACCTCCTATCACTGGGCACCACTGCAAAGAGACTGGCTCCTTCTACTTGACACCTGCCCTTCAGATATTTGTAAACATTAAAAAGATCCCTCCAGGCTAAGCATCCCCAGGACTCTCAGCCTTTCCTCACAAGAGAGATGTTCCAGTACCTTCATCATCTTGTCCAAAGCTATTACATAGTATTTTCTGGAAATATGACTTGAAAACTAAAGGTAATACTGTATCTCAAACTTTCACTGACTGTTTTTTTTGGGTTGGTTTTTTTTTTTTTTTTTTTTTTTGCTACCTAGAAGCAGCTTGAAGTTGTTCTAATTCCTGTCTGCTCTGAGCAGACATGTAAACGAGAACAGTATTTGTTGCTGAAGCAGTGTTGTCATCTGAAGTAGCTCTAGGGCTGTTGCAGCCTATGGAATAGGTGTGTAGTCTTCTAAAAGTCTTGCAAAAGCATTCTTCAGAGAAAGGAAGATTTTTCCCTTTACCAGTGGTAGGGTCAGAGACATGAAAGTAACATAACAAGAACAGCTTGGTAGTTAGTCATAAGGCTAACAGTTGTCCTTCAGACACCTCTCAATAGTAATCAATTTTTACTTAACTCTTTGCAGTATGTAAGTGTCTCTTAGGATAGTCCTTTTTCCCTGTGTAGTTAATTATTCAGGCTCAATTAATTCTTATTTCTGTGATAAGAAGACAGGAATATCTAACAGGTACTACAGGCATAGCTATTGCATTATTTGTACTGTATTCACTTTTTTTTTTAAATCAGTGTGAGCAGTGCACACCAGCAGAAGCTTTACAGAATGTTAAATAAGGCAGCATAAATTCTACATTCTCATTTTGTTCTGTAGTTTGGGATCTTAGCTCCCAATTAAAGCTCAGAATTCTAAATAATGGCTAGGAGTCCTTGAACTGCTTTCCTCCCTTATTTTCCCCCTACAAAATATCATCCTTATTTGAAAGACTGCAGGAAAAGGGCATTAATTTAGTTCAGTTTTGATAGGGCTCTACAGGAGTGACTGTTGATCTTATTTCAAGAACTGAGTTTTCAGATTGATCAGGTACAGATAATTGATGGAATTATCTTGTATTTTACAGCTGCCCTTGCCAATGATGTTTGAAGAAACAGTAAATCTTGAAGGCTATGCAGTTTTTAGAAGCATCTTTTCACTATCTATGAACAGAGACCACTGCTGGCAGAAAGGTGTGGTGTGGGGCAGGAATGTTCACATGACACGAGTCTGCAAAGTGAACTTGGTAATGTGGTGGACAATATTAAGACTGATACGTGTGTAAACATTTTCCATTACCTATTTTTGTCCTTTCACCTCTAGTTTAAAGCATTGCTATATACTGTAAATAATGTAACAGCAAATTACAAAGCATGGTGTACTTATGTATGCTGATAGAATGTTGCACTATGAGCAGTTTATTTTATTTTTTTATCATATAAACAAATTTAACTGAGGTAGGCTTTGTCATTTTTGTTTGCTGCACAATAGTTTATATTTATGACCTGAATTATAAAACCACTGGTATTGTCAGGAGTGGTGGTTTTATTTTTGCTACTCAGTTTGCCAGGTTCTAACAAGCTGTTGACATAACTGATTCTCAACATATGGTTAGAAGCCATCCTTACATTTACTAATACATCAAGTTGGAAAAGTAATTTTTGTTGACATTCACATATTGTATTTTATCACAATTCTTCAAAAGTTTGGGAAAAAAATATTTTCAAGTGTCACAAATGGCTGTTGACTTACTTGGATTTTTTTTTTTCTTGGTCCTGATGTATTGTATAGCACTGGCATCATGAAGGTGGAATGTATATGTGAACAGAACTGTGCATCTTCTCTGTGTTGTTGCAGTTCTAGGGCAGGGACATGGGCTTATGGAGAATTACCAGAGGAGGAGTTCTCCTAACTTAGCACAGAGCAGTCAGCTGTGGAAATACAAAGTCTGTTGAGGCATTACGTGGTCAGGTACAAACTCAAACCAAATGGGTGCTTGTCAAGTATCCTGAATGTATAAAATCAAAAATACAATTTTTTTTTTTATTAAAGATTTGTGAAGTACAGTTAAGAACTTGAATTATAGAATTAGACTTTAGGAACTTAGTATGTCTTGCTGGAGTTGCACCTTTTAACCATGTAAGTGCACTGTATGCAGTGCTGTCCACATTGCCCCCAGGAGACTCGTGTGATGGAAAGAAAAAAAACAAGTATACTAATTAATTACGTAGTTCTTTCTTCCTGTGAAACTCATCAAGGGGAATTTCAACCTTGGTACTGATTTTTTTTCTGTGTTAAAACATGCAATTCAGACTTTCCTGCCCTCTTTATTGTGAGAAAGAGGCATAGGGCAAGAGATTAGGAATCCTGTCCTCATTCCTCAGATGGAGACAGAAGAGACTGGCAGAGGGTCCAAGACAGAGGACTGAACCACAAGTATTGCTTATCTTTTTCACAGTGCCATGACAACTGATCAGGTAAGAGATCTGTGGCTTTTGTTTTGCCAGGTAAGGAGCTGCAGAACTAAGCTAGTGTTTCTGGAGGTAGCTGAATTCAACCAGTTCAGCAGGGCAATCTCACTTGCACTGATAGAAATCACTGGTGAACATTTTCACTTAGAACTTTCAGGTTCTACAAGTGACTGAAACTGAAATGTCTGGAAGTGCAAATTAATTATTTTGTGTTAACTTGCTCAGAACCCAGTATTGAAATTACAAGGTCAAACATGCATTATTATTTTCTATTTAAGGATTGCTTGTCAAATGCATGTTTAAATCAGAAAATTGATGATGTAATTTAGAGGGCAGTTAAAGCACAAGAACAAAGCAAGAATGCTATGCAGTTTTACCATCTTTCATGGAATTAAGAGTTGTGTTTGAAACTACTCCCTTTGTCCTGACATTTTTCATTCAAATGGATGGTTGAAATGGATGCTTACTTAAAAAATACACACCTTAGGTTATCTCTGAATTAAAAGGAATTGTTTGCTTTGTACGTGGAAAGCCTAGATTTAGGCTTAAAAAGGCAGATGGATCCAAAGATGTAAGGTACATAGGAGAGAGATATAACATCTAGTTAGGATGGGATTTGTTGCATAACTGATAACAACCATTCCCAAGGAGTATTCCCTTCCTGAGAAGGGTGTAATGTATTTTTGGAGCAGCTTAACTGTGCATTTATAAAAACAAAGAACTCCAAAGAAACTCACCTGTCTTAATCCTCACTGTTTTGTCTTCCACTGCTCAGAACTGGAAGCAATTACCAAAAGCAAGTCCTCTGAAATAATTGTTACATCCATCAGTCCAAATGGCAGATTTGTAACTGGGGTGTGCTGCATATGTGGGGAGGATGTTCCAAAGCCCCAAACTTGATTTTGGAATGCTAGGAAATGAAGGACATAACCGAGGAGTCTGTACCCCCCCCCCTTACCACAGGCTGATCAGGTTTCTCAGTACACTGACAAAAGTGAAAGCTGAGCCCTTCCTCATCAGGGAGCAGAGCCCAAGGACTGCTGGAGGCTTTGCTGGGCACTGCTGCGGTGGTTGGAGGGTGGAGGCTGGTACTGTGCTTTCCATTATTACAGTAGCAGCTGGAAGGAGCAGGGGACTGTTACTTAATTCTCTTGCTTTTAAATAGAAACTTTAGGGGTTTGGCAGGAATTTTTTTGGTACTACTTCCTGTCTTTCTCCCTTTCCATCCAAGACTGGCCTCTCTTTATACTTGTTGTTTATGATCATTTGGTCATGTTTGTAGTCAAGAAGCAGTAAGCACAGTTCTGTCTGTAACCAACTGTCTTAAGCTGTCCCCTTCCTAGCTGGAAGGAAAGAGTAGTGTCATTATAGTAAGTTTTGACATGTTTTTACCATTTTTTTAATGTATACTCTTACTGTACACACATTAACCAGGTTAATGTGCCTGTTTTCTAGTATCACAACCTTTTATGCTGCATATCTGCCTGACATTTTAAGAAGAAACTTTCTAAAATGGCAAATCCTGAGGGAAATACTGTTGGAAGCAATAGCTCTCACCAGTACAAACTATATTGTTTATTCTTTCTTCCAGAGGGTTTTTTATTTCTAAAAAATAAACATCATGCCAATAACAGCCTTGGAGTTTAAGCTTCTGCATTATAATTCACAGCACAAAACAAATTTAGCTCAGTAAGTGATAAATATGTTAAATTAGGTATGTTTTTTTAGTGTAAGATTCTTCCTTTACCAAAGCAGGATGGCTTGGAGTTTTACATTAAATACTGGGTACCTGTATCCTAGGATTTATTGGATGTGGAGCTTTAGCTGTTCAGACCTTTAAAAGACTTAAATGTCTTATAGTTTTGTCTTGCCTTTTAATGAGTCTATACTCCTTCATTTAATGCTTGTATCTAGCACCAAATAAAGAATCTTGATTTTCTAGGTGTCTTACAGCATATTCTTTTTACTTGTACAAGTTTTACCTGCTAAGTGAACTCCATAATGTGACAACCCTTAGATAGACATCCTTGAAAAAAACTTCTGCTAAATTCATTGTATAGGCAGCATTTGTCTGGGAAAAGCAGCAGCAGATGGTAAAGTTGTAGTAAAAGTTGTAGCTCCATCAAAAGCTGGAGCTGGAGTGCTTCAGTGGAGATGCAGGGCCCTTACTGCACATGCTGGTAGCAGCTTGCCTGGCAGGGGAGGGAGGGCTGCAGCACTGCTGTTGCTACTCCCTTGAGAGGAACAAAACATCATTGTCTTCTGCTTCTTCTGCAGCTACAAAGGTACACTTAGCTTCCCTGGGTCTTCCTACACTGATGACTAGGGAGGAGATGGATGTGTCTAGTCTCTTAGAGGCAGGAGTGGGGCTTCAGGAGTTAATGCTTTAGGGGGAAAAAAAGAAATCTAAAGCAAAGGGGAAAATGTTTCTCTGGACAATTAGGCAACTCAAATTGAACACATGCAGCTGATCCATCTCCTCCACTGTATTTAACTAGGTAGCTTATGTCTCACAGCACACAGCTCCTCTTAGTCCTTAATTGATATTTTAAAAACTTAACCTGATTAGTCTGTGCAACTCACTGCTTTGCATTATAGTCTATATGCTGAGGGAGTTCACACTAATTACATTGTAAGTCCAGATAGTAAAACCACCAGGTCTCTTTGATTTACTGTAGAACTTATTTACAGTGTAGCCATTGACTTTGACTATCACCTTGCAAATAAGAATTAACAATTAAGATTCCCACTGGCTGCAGAATGCATAGCACTTCAGACAGCTATTGTATTTTGGGATCTATTTCCCCCCCTCACTCTCATTAGCAGTTGAAAAATTTAGTCAGCTCAGGAAAAGGTATTAAGAATCTGTGGGAGAGTTAAAGGAATACCATAGGAGATAAGCTCAGCTGGACTTTTAACTGTAATCTAACCCCTTCACACACCACCAGGCATCACAAGCCTGTCCCTTTGCATAAGAAAATATATGGGACAGGCAGAACCCTCACTTTGCAGAGATTAAGGTACATTACAGGGTAGTTGAGATCCCAAAACACACAATAGAAGTCAAAGCAATTTGTGTCACTCATTTTATTCACATATAAGTTGACACCACACTATTATAGACCATACAGAAGCATTAAAAACAAATACTGTTTAAAAACTTTAAAAAACACATATTGCTTCAAGCTTAGATGGTATTTCCCTATTGTATTTAAAGTGAATTCAGTGCTAACAATAGCTGAGGCAGCTTCCCATTCACTTCAACCCTAATTTTTTTAGGGGCTACTGTCAAGGTGTTGAGTCAGCCTCCAGATATGGCTTTGCTGCTGACCTGGAAAATAAACTGGAACAGCCAGGTTACCACTCAAGGCCCTCAGATTGCTAGCTTTTGGTCCCTATCACAGTAAAAAAAAGTCAGAGGCCTTTATAGTTCAGTGGCACTGCATCATACCATAAAAAAACAACAGATACACTTCCCTACACATTAGAAATTTCATCTACATGAACATTTGTTTCCTGGATAAAATTATTACCAAAACTTCAGGTCTGTTCCTCAGTTTTAAGTTGGACTCTGAAGTTTACCTTGACTATCTCAGCTTCCAGTGAAAAAGTCTGTAATTCATAGTTGCAAAGATGTGACAGTGACTGAACACACATGCTACTGTATTTTACAGGGACATTCTTCTGCAGTTTTCATTGTAACATTTTACATTGTAAACACTAGTCTTCACAACACTATAAATTGCAGCATTACACATTGTAAGAGTCTTGTTTCACTTAACTAAGTACTTTCAGAAACAAAAAGGAATAGTTATTTTAATCAAGACTTTGGACAACTGAGTATTTGTGTTCTTAAGAAGTTTTAACTTCTAAAACAGGAGTGAGAAGTGTTCATGACTTGGATGAATTCCAGAGTCCATGCAAGACTTAAGTTCAGAACTTCCTTAATTGTTAGGATGACATTCACTAGGTTTTTTGTTTTGTTTGTTTTTTTTTTTTTTTCACTGAGTCCCATTTGATGTGAAACAGCCACCTCCTACACAAATCAATGGAATATAGTAAAGCTTCTAACACTGGAAAAGTCCTGCTTTCCAAGTCAATTGGCATTTCATTTGTTAACACCAAAACACTAAATTAACACTTTTACAGAACTCAGCCTGGCACATGCCAAAAATTTTGCATATACAACTTGCAGTGACCAGAATTACACTATTTCACAGAGTCTAAGCCAACCTACTAGCCATTTTTTAGTCAAATTATGCCCAACTACAATCAGGCAGATTCTGATTTACAGAATAATTTACCACTCACTTTCAGGCATTATTTTACTTAAACCAATATAGTACTAACATAGCACCCATGATTATTTTTAGCTACAGATGATTTGAAAAAGCATGGCAGTGACTCACATGACCTGACTAGTGTCACTAGAGTCTTCCAGCAAATTGTTTTGGTGGGGAACAGCTGCTCCACTAGAGAATAAGTAGTAGATAAGTTTCCTCATTACACAGCAGCTTTGATGCCATTGAAGATTCTCATGCTCTGTAGAACACCTGAACAAGCCTGACCCTATTTTAAGTGGTACCCATTATCCAAGGCAGAAGACATTTAAACGTTCTGTAATTATTGGAAAGACCAACATTTAATGGAAGATCTATCTTATCCAAAAACAGGTACTTAAGGCAGGCACGGTCATCTTGGCTCCACCATTCTCAGTGGCAAAAGGAGTCTTGTCCTACACAGCCAAGGGAGCTTTACTGTGACAAAATGTACTGAGAATACAGTCCATCTGCAGTGTTCTATAAAGTCTACACAGCCTGTGGTCAACAGAGACAGGCAGAGTTTTTATTGAATAAGGCTGTTAAACACTACTGAGTTGGTGCTTTGATACTCTTGCTCAAAGATAGGGTGCATTTCTGAATTGAAACAGCATGAGAAGCTACTTAAGCATATTTATAGCAGCTATGTAAAGAGGAACACAACATAGAAGGATATTAAAATAATAGTTTGCCTCAGTTTTGGGCACTGTTCTAAAGCTTTAGGAAGTTCTACCCTGTGTTTTACTTCAAATGCAGTAATTTTGCTATGTATAAAACATACTTGATCATACTTTGCATTCCTAGACTTAGGTGTAAAATCTCTAGTAGGTAGCTTGGACAGGAGTTCTCTATTTTTATATCTTTATTCTTAAAAGGCAGGTAAAAGTCAGATTATCTTTTCATGGTATTTAAAACACCATAGTAAGATTAAAATTGAGACTACTGAACTGATTTCTGATGTACTAACGCTAGGAGGCAGCAGTGCTGGAGGATCTCTGCATGACCACAAGCTTTCCACTAAGCATGGAAGTGTTGCAGTACTAATTCTAGAGCCCTGCTTACTTGCCCAGATTATGGCATGAAGGCAAGAGTAGTGCAGGTTACTGCTGCAGAAGTGCAAGTGTGCTTCCCGGGTGAAGGTGCTGTCTGTAAAACACAAGTTTCAAAACAATTAAAGGGAGATAACCAACATATGTAACTTAACATACAACACATCTGAACAATAAACTTTGAAGCTCACAATTACAGCAATAATCTGCCTAAATCTTAAACCAAACAAATCCATTGTGGCTCAAGGGAAAAAAAAATATTTAAAAAACACAGCTGATCCAACAATTACTGTCTTACTATGTAGAACTAGGACCTACAAAGTGAGTGTTAACAGTTCATTATATATTCTTGTTTCCTAAAGGTTACACCTCCTCTTCCCCTAGCTCTCACTCCCCTACAGTGAGGGGCTCTGCACCAATTCTGAGAGGCAGAAAGCTCCTCAGGATTCATGTACAAGTTTTATTAATATAATTTTCAAGTTTAAAACCTTTAGCAGAATACTTGTACATTACCACCAAATGGAATGCATATTGCACTCTTAGCTCCACTGAGCATCATAGATATTCTTGAGAGTTAAAAATAGACTTTACTAGACAGGAGCCAGCCCTCTCCTTCAATAAACACATTTACATGATTAAGCATAGAGTGAGCATGACCACAAGCTTAATTCAATGGTGCAACTTGATACTGGTAGAACAAAACTGCTCATTGAGCAGCAGCTATCAGCTAATGATTGTCTACATCAGTTATTTGGTACAATAGGTACAGCAACAGCAAAACGATCCTGTAGCTGTTTCTCACCCTGAAAATTGGTATTGTTCTAATAACCTTAGAAACAGCAGTACAAGTTATCAGCAGATTAACTAATCAGACAAGGTTTTCTGAAAGTTTCTACCTATAGACAACACTTGGTATTTGTGTATTATTAGTGCTGTTAACCAGAACCCCCTGGCTTTCCTGTTGCCTGTCTTAATATACTTGAGTAGAATTACTAAACCCCATAGTACTAGAAATACAAAGGCACCGCCGTCACACCTTTAAAGTCTTTCCCTAACACTACCTCCCCAGAACTGGGACTTTTAAAAGAAGGGACAGATTATTTGTAACTGAGGACCAAAAAAAGTGTTTGCTTTGATTCCCTGTATGTTCAGGTCTCCCCCCCTCTCACCCCCAAAGCAGACCAACTGAAGTATTAGAAAAGTTCCCAAAAGGGGAATGGTTTAAAAGTTTGGGTAGCTATATCTAAAAGCCTCTTCAGATATTATGGCTCCAACTGTACACCCTCCTGTGAGGTAGGTAGCCAAGATAAAAATATTGTAACAAATATTTTAACAGATGGAAACTCCCTATAAAAACCTTGCATAAGTAGTTTGGTTCTGTGCACCAGTGTCCTGATATGCAGAACTTCTCCTGAAGACACCCGAGGGAATCCAAATTCACCGTGCCCTGGCCGAGTAGCACCTCATGTACTCGGTCATCCAGGGGTTATCTGGAGGGGAGGGCTTTGCTCTCCACGCAGCCTCAGTCTCTGCCGAGCGCACCCTGCGCTGAGACAGCTTCCTCCTCTCCCCCTGCCTCCGGCTCTTCGCCCGCAGCGCCGACTCGTGGATCTGAAACACCAGAGCTGGAATTACAGCAGGAAAGCAGCCTGGGGATCACTTTGGATTTGTCCCAGTGCCCATCCTGAAGAAACAGCACTTGCGTGTAATTTGCGTGTATTTTCTTTTGTACTAGTAACAGAAGCACTGGGTTGGTTTTTTTAAAAAGCCTCAAATTCTACTTTGCATTATCTTTCCCACTTCACTGTTAAACGATCCCAAAAAACCTGAACATTTCTCAGTCTTACTCAGACATTCTAAAGATATCAATTTTTGCTTCTACCATTTAAAATTCTCAAAGTTCCCTCAATATGCCCAAGCATCCCCTAAAATCTAACCCATAGGATTACAACCAATCTCTACTCTTGCCAGAAACTGAAAAACTTGACAACATGCTGCAGGCACACCTACATACATTTTTATATTTATAAATGAACATATTTTGCCCAGATTTATTCTGAAGAGCCAGCTTCTGTTTGCTTGCCTTTATCTCCAGATTTAAAACTGTCTCCCACCTCAATTATGGGACAGCAATACTTTGACAATATTGACTAGAAGTGACCTAGTGAGGCAGTAAGCAGTTGGTTCCCACAAAGAAACATCCTTAGTGGGAGAGCACTACATAACTGGACCTGTTTCAGAAGTGTCCTGCTCATTCACTCCAAAGTCAGAACCTGATCTTAGGGTTTCTATAACAGATTACAGCCCAAGAACTGTTAGAAGCCTTAGAAAGTATAAATCTCAGCTCAAATCAGGCATCAGCCTCTGTGAAGCTTCAATATAAAGCAGCAGTCAACTGTTTTCACCATTTCCACCAGTGACCAAAGCTTACCAATTCAATAACAGAGTTCATTGACATTCAGTAGGGGCACCTTATTTCAGGAGCTGCAAGGCCCAATTTCCTCATTTCCCTCAAAGGGCTGAGCTGTCCAGAAAGGACAAGACTGTGCTTTCAAAGCCCTTCAAAACCACCCAGGGTCAGCTCTCTTACACCTCAAGAACACCATCCACCTTAGTCCTCAAATAGCTCATAGATTCAGACTTGGCATTAGGAGTAAGATAAAGACCCTGGCAGGGATACACTAATGATTTATGTTCTACCAGCCTAGGAGAGTTGTGAGGGGAAGAAAAACAAAAACAAATGGTTATAATATTCCCAACTTTACTGTTTCTTTCTAACCCCAGGAAACAGACCCCACTACAGCAGAATCCTGGTGCTATCTGTGACCATATGAATTTGTGCTATTTTGCCAATATTCATGCCAACCCTGCAATCCATCAGCCATCCAATAAATCATTCTGTCAGCAAAAAAGTTCCCTCTGGCAACTTGCTGAAATGGGCTGCTAAACAGACACTTTAGCAGCATTCATACCTTCTCACTGGGGCTCCTGGGATTGGGGAAAGTAGCCCAGCAAGTCACACTTTCACAGCATAAGCACTACCCCAGTGTTTATATACCTGCCTGCTGTGGGATGCCTGGTGCTAACTGCCTGCTGCTTTTCTTGTTTTCACGAAGTTCAGAATGCAGAAATACAGTTACAACAGCCAGTTTTGCTGGTAGCACTGGAACAGCCAGAAACAAGATAGCCAAGTTTTAATCAGAACTTGCAATTATTAATCAAATATGTGAAGTTTCAAAACCAACTAACAGTTAAGAGCTGTTTGATTTGGACACATCAAGCCTCTTCAGGTTTATTGTTAGAATTCTTATTTTGTAGTATTGCTGGAATCTCCACACACTCAAGTAAGAGCATCCCTGAAAAATATTCCTTGATATCAGACATATGTCTTACCCAGGCATGAAAAAGCCACTGCCCTTTAACAAAACAAAAGCTTTTCCTTACTTCATTCTCTGAAGCAGAAGCGCAGACATTGTGAGTTTTCTGGCTTCCAGTATCTGTCTTTCTTTCCCCCCACCCATAGAGAGCAAAGGGGTGTTTATTCTCCTTTGGTGCATCTGCCTTCTGAGGGCTTCTGGCTGCTCTGCGATCGCTGCGAGCGGACAAGGCACTTGTGCTCGGCCGGCGGCCCGGGGCTGCTTCCTTGGCAGGGGCACGCTCCACTCTCTTCTCTTGCTCCTCTCTCTCCTGCTTTTCTTGATCTTCTCTTTCTTTCTCTGCAGAAAAACAAAGTTGTGCTTTAATCCCACAGTGGCGATGTGTTAACGCCAAGTGTGCACAGCCCCTTAACACACCATTGAAGCGGGGCTGGTTCACAAGTGGAAACAGTTGGCGCTTCTTCTCTACTGCATCTGGAGTCTAAGACTCAAGCTTTTGTACATGAATAGTATATAGGAAGGTCAAGAACTGCTGCCTGTGATAAATTTCTCCTATGAGGAGAGCTGGGATTGTTAGTCTGGTGAAGAGGAGGCTCAGGGGGGACCTTACTGCTCTCTACAACTGCCTGAAGGGAGGGTGTAGGGAGGTGGGGGTCACCTCTTCGCCCTAGTTAAAGATGACAGGACGAGGGGCAATGGCTGCAAGTTGCCCCAAGGGAAATTTAGGTTGGATATCAGGAGGAATTTCTTTCCAGAGAGGGTGGTTAGGCATTGGAATGGGCTGCCCA
>JAOEGS010008658.1:0-20810 GCA_025447755.1 Corythornis vintsioides | reverse complement strand
TATTTTTTTTATTTTTTTTTTTTCTGTTTCTGATTGTCTGGATCTACAGATACTTTGGCAGATATTGAAATCTTACCTTCACTTCATCATTTTCTCCTGTATGCCAGCTTCTCTTGGTGGTGTTATAACCCTCGTAAACCAGTTATCTTGAAAACCATAATTCCCAGTGATGCAACCTGTGCTTCCTGCTGCTCTGTGCCAGTCCTGTGGTGGTTTTGCACAGGGAAGCTGTGTTCATCTGTTACTCAAACAAGTTATGCAAATCATTTTTCTTTAGAAACCTAATGAAAGAGAGAAGTCAAACAGCCTCACTGTCTCATTTTTGGGTCACCTTTGCTTGGTCCCTTTTGGATGCTCTGGGAAGTGTACATTCCCTTGGCCACCAAGCTGGAGCAGGTTAAGAATTTACCTGTCCCTCCCTGCTGCTTGTTATCTTACAGCTGAGGTGGGCTCAGCTTGCTCAGGTGGGCAGCGTGAGGCTCATTCGGGTACATGAGGAGTGTCTGAAGTGCTTTGAGAAGTCCTGAGGTCAGCCTTGATACTTGGTAGAGCACAAGAACTTCTTAACCTGCTTTAGTGAAGATACCCAGGAATACATCTGGCCATGGTTTCTCTTTCCCACTCTGCTGCTCCACATCCCTGACTGCTCTACATGGTCAGTGCTGGAATTCATGGGGCTCTAAAGAATCATGGAATGGCTTGGGCTGGAAGGGACCTTTAAACATCATCTAGTTCCAACCTCCCTGCCATGGGCAGGGACACCTCCTGCTAAACCAGATTGCTCAAGGCCTCATCCAGCCTGGCCTTGGACACTTTCAGACTGAAGCTGGTGTTCCCTAGAGAGATCACAACTATTTTTTATGAAATACTACTTGGAAGATGGTATTTCTGCAACATCAGATTTTACAGAACAGTGGCACCATTGGACTCTTTATACTGAGATATTTTTAAATGCTTCCCTGCTCCGACAAACTACCTTCCCTACTACACAGTATATGTACCACACTACATCCCTTATTAGCCTATGTGGTGACTCCAGCCATGGGCACTGGGTGGAATAGGTCTGTGGCTCTGCGTCTTCATGGCCAAGCTCCCATCTGAGCAGTTGGGTCAGGAGCCTTCCATAAGTGTGTGTGTGTGCCACCGAGGTTTCAAGAGTTCAGGTTTCTCACCTGAAGTTTTCTTCTTCCCCTGCCCAGCTTGACCCCTCCATCTGATGGTTTCTCATGGGGATGATGGTAGGGCCACCAAAGTCATGAGCCATGGGCCTTGTGTGCACCACAGTGGTTGTTCAGCACTGGAGAGCCCATTATTTTTGCTACTGGCAGAAGGGAGCAGTATAAGTGTTCTACGGAGCCTGAGCTTACTTTCATATGTTGACAGGGACCTGTTTTGTGTAGAACTGGACACTGCCATCCTGCACACTACTGTAGGGATGATCCTGATGCCCTTGGGCTCTCTGGCCCTGGCAATGAATGGCTGAAAAGCAGCTAGAAAGCCATTGCGTTAGCATGGAAACTGTGTTTTGTTGGTTTTGGTTTGTTTTGGTTTTGGTTTTTTTTTCCAGAAAGCACCCATTCCTAGAAGCCTGCCCTTGGACTTTTGAAGGTCCCCAGTTGTGCATCTGTGTGTTTAATTTAAAAGAAGTTTCATTTATTTAGATTATGGGGTGGTTCAAATGAGACCATATGGCCAAAAAGCGCCTTCCTTCAGCTGAGTGTGTGTGCAATGTGCAGCATGTAAACCACGGGCTTCTCGAATGCTGCACAACCCAAATGCTCTAGCTGTGACCCAGATGATACTGTAAAATTCTGGATTGCAAGCTGCTGAATGCAGGACCTGGTTTAAGGGAAATAAGAAGAATGTTGGGTGCAAACTGTTTTGCTGTGGATTTAATCTAATGCTGCATCTGGGAAGTCTGGGAAGCTGAAATATTTTTTCTTCCTTTCAGAAAGCAGCTAGCTGTGAGATAAAAGATCGCTCTGTAGCTGTCACAGTGATGCTCCTGCCAACTGTTATCATCACCACTTTTTAAAAAACCCCAGTATATTTGGGGGATGCTGAATTCTGCAGGGCTTGGGCTGCAGGCTGTAGGTACAGAGCTGAGCACTGTGGTAATGTTTTCAGAACTGTGTGTGTATGGGGGTTATTTTATTTTTATTTCTCTTTCAAAATAATTTGAATAAGCGAGTCTGAAGGGGAAATGCTGCTCCCTGTACTTTGCTGCTGGGAACTGAGAGGCTTGCTTTTGGTAACTTGTGAGTGGACGTTTCTTTAAATGGCCCATCTAAAATACAGGATTCTCTGAGGTTTTGTGCCAGAGCAGAGGACAGAGCAATCTCTGAGTGCTGCTCTAGCCCACTGAGTGTAGCTGTGGGCACTATTTTCAGATGTGGGGAAACTTTAAAGCCATCTCTTGCTCTTGAGAGACTGCTTGGAGGCCTTTGGAGATGCAGTGAAAGGAGGGGGCTTGTCCTTTAGAAGCTTGGACATGACTCATTTCCCATTAAGTACAAGGTCATCTTAAAATCTGCAGCCTGAGGGTTCCTCTGCTGATGGTAGAGGAACTCTTTGCAGTCACACAAATGAATGGAAAGGATTTTGAAAGACCTCTGAAAATCCTTGCAGAGGTTTTAACTTTTCTTTGACCTTACTTTGTGTTTCTCTTGCAATGCCCCATGTGCACTGGCTTTGAGGACAAGCCTAGGTGCATTCCTTGGCCTGAATTTTCCTCCCTAAGCCTGACAAGGGGAAGGACCTGGTGTATTTTGAATGCATTTCTCACTTGTAGGGAGAGCAGTGACATTTGAATGGTGCCTTGCACCCAGGTGGCTCACAGCAGGTCTGTGTCTCTCATGGATACCATGTGTGGGGACTGATCCTGTAGCTCTGCCTGGAGCAGGTAAGTGGCTTATTGTTGAGGGGCCAGGCTGCACACATGGTGATACCCAAGGAGGTTTACACAACCCCAGCCTTGATGTTCCTGTACTACTAGTGTAGATGCACTGAGAAAAACCTCTGCCCAGTGAGGGGAGGCCCTCAGCATGTGGCCAGACACAACAGGAGCAGATGTTCTTCCTTCCAGCCAGATAGTTACAGCTGCTCAGTCCAGCACTGAAATCAGCAATCGGATCTTTGACACTCAAGTAATAAAATCAGAAAGGAAACTCAATCTCCTGGTTTCTCTTTAGTAGCTGAGAACCCATCTAATGAGGTCACATGTTGTGCAGCTCAAAGTGATGTTCTTGCTTCTGATGGGGAAAAGTGAGGATGCTGCTAAGATGCCAGGGCTGAGCCACCTGCCCTGGTTCTTATTCCCATGCTTTTTCTTTGTATTCTTGTTTCACTTCTCTTTGCACTTAAAAGGGGCAAAACTTACCTAAAGGATCAAGGAGGGAATCCCCTTTCAGGAACCACTGGTGAGAAGATATGCTGCCCTGTGCAGGTATTAGTGGACCCAGTCCCTGCAGGGTGCCATGAAACTGGGTGTCAAGAGGGATCAGCCAGGGTTGTAAGTGGCAGATCCATGAGGAACTTTGGCTGGGATGATCCAAGTGTAACACCTGTTCTGAAAGCCCTGTCCTACATGGCATAGAAGGTGCAGAATGTGTCTGTGGAGCTCTCAGCTCTTACGGGGTTTCTACTAGGACCGTGTCTGCTTTGAGCAGGTGGTCACTGGTGTGTTGATACAGAATTACCTGTGAAATGAGGGTGGTTCTTTATGCATTCCTGTATCACAGGAGACCTTCTGTTTTTTATTGCTGGGGGCAAGGAGGCCAGGATTTAGTTTTAGTTACAATTCAGTACATGGGTTTTGTGTTCTCTGGATTGTTTGAGGGGTTCAAGAAGCAAGGTTTCTCTTCCCCAGTTAGATGGAGCCTAACTGTAGTTCCAAGGGAGGACACAGCTTAGAGGTGCTTCCTGGCTTCCTCCCAGTGCTGCTGTTGGCTTTCATTTGACTGCACGTACTCAAGGGGACACTGTTCCAGGGGGCTGTCAGCTGAGAGTGATACCCCTGTTCTTTCATGGATCACTAATGTTTCTGTGCTGGCTGCCTTGAAGAGAAACCTGGGGGTGGGGGTCTGCTGCTCTGCCAAGTGTGATGGCACTCAAAATTCTTCAATAATCTCCTGACCCATGGGAGTGCCACCTCATTTACATGGTTGAGGTATTGTCACATTAAAATTAATTTCTTTTTACTTCGGTAGCAAACCATTTCCCTTGAGTTGTGATGTTCCCATTCCCATTCTGGGTGTGGCTTTTTGGTCTTCTTCCCTTTGGTGTGCTTACTGGTGATGTCCTGCTGAACCGGCACCTGAGTTGCAGGAGCCCAGAGCTGGCTTGTGGAGGACCAGAGAAAGAATAATGCAGAGCGGGCATGGCACTGAACAATTATGCACAAGTATATTTATATATGACCTTGGAAAATAAGACAGCCCTTGGCATCCCATCCCAGTCCATCAGATGGTAGGTATTTAAGGGCTGGGTGTTGCTGCACGAGAACATTGGCCAGTGTTTCACACAGACATCTGCAGACATAAGTGCATGTGAGCAAGGGTGCCAGTCCATGAATCTGGGCTCACTCTTGAACTTGTGTGCTCTTTGCTTTGGCTCGCTTTGCTTTTTGCCTCTCTGGATGCATAACCTATTTCCCCTGCGTGCATTCTATGGCTTTCTAGCATAGTGATCTATGCAGGAATGGGGACTTTGGACTAAATTTTCCTACTGTTGGAGAACTGGATTGGGTTTCTGAGGTTTGGCTTCTCTGTGTTTGGAAGGACAGGTGAGGACATACATGGTGTCCAAAGTGGAAAGTACCTCTGAATTTTCACCATCACTTTACCTTGTAATGCTTGTACAGTAACAGACATTATCTTGCTTTTCCAGGGAGGGGAATGAACCTGGGGATTCTGCGAAAATCACCTACAGCGAGTTGCTGCACAGAGTCTGTCAGTTTGCCAATGTCCTCCGCAGCCAAGGTATGTGAGGCAATAGGAGTGTTGGATGCTGGGAAGGCATTAGAGCAGGGTTTCAGAGATTGAGTTCAGTTTTTTTTGTGTGTGGTTGACAGTCTGTTGAGTAATTCTGTGCAAAATGCTTCAGTTCTGCCTCTGCTTCTACAGTTATAAAGCAGGGTGGATGCATATTTCCCCTGTAAGATGTTTTTGGAGATGCATATCTGGCTCTGTCTGAAAACTGCTGGTCGTGTTAGCTGTACAAGAAAGACATCCATGCTCAAGACTTCCTGCTCTGGGGTTTTCCAGCAAGTACTGGGCACTGATGATATTTCTGTCTCCTTCAAGGGCCTTATCCAATAAGAACATAATGTGTTCATTGCAGTCATCTTCCAAGAGCCATAGCGCTTAAAAGGCAAAATCCAAGTTTGGTTCTGCTCTAACTTCATCTGAAGCTTCATTGTACACACATAAATGTTGATTTGAAATCATTTTGTCAAAGAACAGGATATAGAAATAAACTCCATGTTCATTTTCCCTCCACAGGTGTGAAAAAAGGAGACAGAGTTTCCATCTACCTGCCGATGATCCTGGAGCTGGTTGTAGCCATGCTGGCCTGCGCCAGGATTGGAGCTCTGCACTCCATTGTGGTAGGAACAAGCCCTTTGCCTTGCTTTTGGTGCTGAGAGCTTGGGGGGGAGCAGCTCTTAATTTTGGGAGAGGAGCTGCTAAGATGCGTGCTGACCATGAGACAGATGGAAACTGACTGAAGGTGCTTCTGTTTCCCAGCCCTTCTTTGCAGTAACTGTGCAATGAGCTCCTTTATCTCTCTCCATCAGTGCCTGGTGGTACCTCTCACTATGGCTGAAGGTTTGGGGTGAGGGTGTTTTGTGCTCTTGCCAACTTGGTTGTGTCATCTTTGTCAGTTTGCAGGTTTCTCGGCTGACTCTCTTTGTGAGCGGATTCTTGACTGCAGTTGTTCTCTCCTCATCACGGCAGGTAAAACACACATCTGTGCCCTGAGCAACTGCTGCTGCTAGTCCAAAAGGTCTTAATTTTAAATGCCAGATGCACTTGGAAATGGCAGAGGAAGGAGCAGTACTTCAGCTGAGCTGTCACAAGGCGGGTGTGCAGCTTGTAGCTGCACTTGAGTTCTGTTTTACACTTTGAACGTATAGTGAGGCATTAAGCAGCCTGCCCACTGTGTCCTGTACAGCATGATGTCACCAGCTGCTAATAACATGTCTCCAAATGCTTCTCATCCATGTTCTTCTTCAAAATCAGCCAGATGTTTGCAAGATGTGCCATGTCTGAGGCAGTCCTAATATGAGAATTCTTTCCTTTCCCAATTTCAGAGACGTTTCTGTTTCAACTCAGCCTTGTAAAGCAAGGGATCAAGAAAGTGGTAGACTTTGTGTGTGAGCCCCCTGCATTTCCCCAGCTGGCTTTTGTGATAGTGTGAAAAGTAGTACTTTTGTTAATAAGCAGGTCCACAGCAGGAAAAGATCCTGCTAAACTGCAATCTGTGTTCTGGCTGTGTTGGATTATTTCCCACAAAATATTCCTAAGAAACTTACCAGGTCAAATTGGAACCTCTTCCAGGGAAGAAATGTCACCATTTCTCTTGGCATCTGTTTCTTTAGGCCAAAAGAGTGTGTTAGGAAATCTTTTCCATCAGCTGCCTGCCTGCTTTCCCTCCCTCCAGTGCGTGAGCTCTGCTCTGCCCTACTGAGGCTGCTTGTTGTGTCCAGCTGTCCCAGGCTGCCTTGGCCATGAAGCCCCTTCTAAAGTTTTCCTTACCATTTTGCAGATGCCTTTTATCGTGGGGACAAGCTGGTCACCTTGAAGCAGATTGCAGATGAAGCCCTCCAGAAATGTAAAGACAAGTAAGTTTGGATTCCTTTCTAAGACTGGATTACCTTGTAAGAAGAACATTGATGCTTTTCACAGGGACTCTTCCTGCTAGACCAGGTTGCTCAGAGCCCTGGCTGACCTGGTATTGAAGACTTGCAGGAAGGGGGCAACTTGTTCCAGGGTCTCACCACCCTCCCAGAGAATAATTTCTTCCTAATAACTAATCTGAATCTATGCTCTTTCAGTTTGAAACTGTTACCCCTCATTCTTTCACTACACGTCTGCTCAGGAGTTCCTCCCCAGCTTTCTGAAAGTCCCTTTTACTGAAAGGCCACAAGAAGGTCTACCTTGAGCCTTCTCTAGGCCAAGTAATTCCACCTCTCCCAGCAAAGGGGTTCCAGCTCTCCTAGCATTGCTGGGGTTCCTCTGGCCCTGCTCCAAGTCCCTGTCTCTGATGAGGACTCCAGCACTGGGAATTAACCGGTGGAGACAGTGTGTTGGTACTGTGACAGAGTTGATGGGAGATCAGATCATTTTGTCTTTTAGCTATACCTATAGGTGTAGGTTGTGTTTGCTCTCAGGAGGGGATGAAAGTCCCCTTTCTTCCTTCATGTGCTTCAAGGCTATGGAAACCTTTCCTCCTTCTGAGTCAGGCAGTTGTCCACCTAATGCCTCCTGGGTGCCATGGGAGGTCTTGTTTGTGGGCACAAGCAGGCAAAGTGGGATTTGTGTGGAATCTCCCCAGCAGTACCTGTGAGAGATCCATGGAATTGCACCTGATAAGCCATGCACAGCCCTCTGCTATTGTCCAAACCCTGTTCCTGTGGTGGGTGTTCTGTGGCAGTTCACAGTGTCCCTGGGGTGTGCACAGGCATGTATGCTCCACAAAAGCAGCTCAGGGCTCCTGCTCTGCCTGCTGTGCTGCTTGAAAAGCCCACAATGATTAACCCTGGCCCAAACAGGCTGATCTGACAGCTCCTGCCTTTTACAGGGGCTCCCCTTTGAAAAAGTGCATTGTGGTGAAGCATGTGGGGAGGGAAGAGATAGCAGTGGATGGGACATGCAGCAAGTCTCCCCCACTGAAGAGGCTGTGCCAGGATGTACAGGTATGCTCCTGGGGTGATGAGAGGGTGGATTTTATTGCCATGGGCCTGAGCCCAGCACATCAATCCCTCCCGAGCCACTGCAGTGCTGCCCTGGGTGCTCCTGTTCTCTGACTCATGGTTCTGTTTTCTCCCCTCCTTGATGTTGTTTTTCAAATGGTCTGAAAAGTGGTTCCTTTGCCTCTCTAAGATCCTCTCCCTGCTGGTCCCTTTAACACCCTCACTGGCTGCTGACCCACAGGACCCCTGAGAGCTCGGCTGGTGCATCTTCCAAAGCCACTAGGAGCAAGGACAAGATGCCCATTTTCCTCCACCCAGATTTTTCCTTCCGAACTCTGTATCTATGCAAAAACCAACCCTGTCCTGCACTCTAGCTGCAAAAGCAGGAGAGGAAAAATAGGAGACTTGTGCTCACAGTGTGGGTCCAACACAGTCCCCCCAACACAACAGCAAAAATCACACATTGAGAATAGCACCGTCTGTAGCTGGCACAGGAGCACACTGTGTAGCTGGCACAGGAGCTGTGTCAGCTGGCAGGGCTGGGGCTTTCCTTTGCAACTGAAACCAGATGAGAAGGATGTGGGCCAGATGCATGTGGTGAGATGGGGGTGGGAAGAGGAGGTGGTGTGGAGCTGCCTGCTGAGCTCCTGAGGCTGGTGTGCAGTCCTGCTGCACCTGGCAGCTACCTGCTGCTTTTATCTGCTTACAAGGGGGTTGCTCTCGCCTACCTAGCAGCTCCATGTCTTGTGATGGTGGCTTCTGTCCCTGTACAGTTGGTGATTATTGGCACTGGGTGTTCCCAGGCCACTGCTTGCTCAGAAATGGGTTGTATTTGAGGAGTGCATCTGAGCTTTGGGCCCTTCTTTCAGAAGGGATGATCTGTGCAGATTCTGTACCTTTGAGTTAATTTTCCTCGTTCATCTCTATTGGGATGTCACTCGGTGTCTGCCAGCCTGGCTGCATTACGTTGGCCTCCTCTGCTCCTTCTCTTGCAAGGGTAGGGTAGCTGTGAAGGGATGACAAAACCAGAACAGAGCAGCTTTCCTGTGCAAGGTCTCCCTGGTCAGGCAGTTACAGAAGAAGCCTCTCCCTGCTGTGCTGGTCGATGTGGGTGAGGTGGGGTTGCTGTGCACAGTGCCTCAGGAAGAGGCTGGAAGGGTTCTCTTACTCTTTGGCTCTTGCTGCTCTACTAGTTCAGACACCTCATTAACAATTGCTTTCCCTTGTGAGTACACTTTTCCCATGCTGTTGGTTTGTGGGAGGCTGTTGGAGTGTCCGTGGGCTGTAGGTCAGCTCTGTGCCTCTCTGCCCGGGTGGCCTCTGCAACCTACTGTAGAGGCAGGGGGGACCCAAGGGAGGGTGATGGAAAGGGGAAGGGTTTTGTTCAGAGGGCATCCCCTGGCCTAGCCCCAGATCTGAGCACTCCCCAGCCTGATGCGACAGGTTTCCCAGCATCCATGCCTGTGGGCATTCAGCTTCCTGCCTGCAAAGCCTGGTGTGGATCCTCTGCTTCTTGACTTTCACAACTTCTTTATGGATTTTTAACAGGAGAAAAAGACTGAGAGCTCACAGAGACTCCATCCCAAGGTATTTACCCACAGTGCTGCCTTCCTCTTCATGGCACCTCCTCTGCTTCCCCCTCCAGTGCTCCACCTTCCTAACACTCCAACTGCACGGCCTCACATGCCTTCCTAACCAGGGTGCCAGCAGTTGCATGTTAGCCATAGACACCACCGCTGCTTGGCCACAGTTTTGGGGTGAACACGGTGCTGCCAATTTTGCTGCCCTAAACAAATTGCATCCACAGGCACCCCCTCCCTGAGTGCTCACGAGGGGACATGAGCAGCACCAGGATGCACTGTCAGGAGTGGGATGATGGTTCATCTCTGCCTCAAAAGCTTCTCTCACAATGGGCTTACTGTGGTGGTGAGGCTGGCAGGGATCACTCATGGCTTCCCAGCTGCATTGGCATGCTGCAGGCAGAAAAACTGGAGCTCTAGAGCAGTGAGTGGACTCTGCCTGCGCCATCCAAGGAGCTGTGGCCTCCGGACCCTATGAGCAAGAAGGTGGAGGCAGGTCTGGTCCTGGGGGCTGTGTGCTGTACCATGGGTCTGACCTCTGGGGGGGGCAATGGAAGTTGGGTACTAAAAAGGAGAGATGTAAGAAAGCAACTGTAGGAGGGGCTGATGTGAGCCTGTCTCTGAAGGGTAGGTGCTGGGAGGTCTGGAGATCATCTCATCCCACTCCTCTGCTCCCCATCAGGGTCACTTAGAGCAGAGGTCCTAGGTTCACATTGTCCAGGTGGGTTTTAAATATCTCCAGAGGATATTCCACAATCTCTCTGGCCAGGAGACAAGTTTCTCTTCCAGTTCAGAATGGAAACTACTGGTTGCACCCATTGCCCCTTGTCCTGTTTCTGGGCACCACTAAAAAAAAAAAAAGTCTGGCCCCATCCTCTTGATCCCTGCTCTTTAACTCTTGCTCAGCATTGCTGAGATCCCTTCTTAGGCTGCTCTTACCCAGCTGAACAGCCCCAGGGCTCTCTCCCTTTCCTGGGCACAGAGATGCTCCAGGCTCCTCAGCATTTTTCAAGCTTCTGCTGGACTCTCTCTAGTAGTTCGCTGCCTCTCTTGAAGTGGAGAGCCCAGAACTGGACACAATGTTCCAGAGGAGACCTCATTAGTGCAGAATAAAGGGAAAGGAGAACCTCCTTTGACCTGGTGCCCACACTCTCTTGAATGTACCTCAGGAAACCATTGGCTATTTTGACTACAAGGGCACATTGCTACTGGTTCATGGTGAACATGTTTTCCAAGTTCAGACTTGGACAGGCTCTGACTCCCAGGTCCTTCTCAGCAGAGCTGCTTTCCAGCAGGGCAGCCCCTCCTCTATAATGGTGTAGGGGGTTATTCCTCCTGAGGTGAAGGACCCTACACTTGTCCTTGTTCAACTTTTTCAGCTTGTTTGATCTGGTGTCTTGCTGAGAGCTTGCTGGTGGGAGACTTGTGGAAAGTACTTCTGCTGGTCAAGCAGATCCACAAGAGCTTTCCAAGTGGGATTGGTTATACTGCCATGCCAAGCAGTTTGTGTACCCTTCACCACATGTGCAGGAGCTTCTAGGCTGTAGGGTCCTGGTGACTCCAAACAGCACATGAACATCTCTAGGGCTGCAGGCAGTCACCATGTGACCCTGAGGCTGCTTTACATGGCTCCATGCACACTGTCTGAGGGCTGTGGGAACTTTGTGGAGAGCTGTACAAGGAGGTGTGCCCCAGCTGGGAGCTGCAAGGCTCTGCCTGACCAGTGCCACCTCAGAGAGGTAGCCAGCCAGCAGGGCTCTGGGGTGACTTCTGCCCATCAGCAGCAAGTGTTGTAGCTGTTACAGCTCTGGCATCCTCCAGCAGTTCTTTCTGGTGGGTGGTGCTGGGTGGTTCTGCTTGGAGCAGTCATTTCATACAAGGGGAGATACTTTAAAATCCAGGTAACAGATTTTTTTCAGGTCTTCAGAGCCATGCTGTGTGAGGTCAAGGTGTCCCTGTTTGGCTGGAGCTGTGCTGCCACAGGGGTCCCTGTGAGGTGACCTGCACATTGTGGGACCAGTGAGTGTGGCTGGGCTGCTTGGCTGTTGGACTTCAGCTCCACACAGCCCAGGAGGAGGCTGTTTACTGTGGGAGTGCCGAGCAGCTGCTGCTGCAGCTCCTCTCCTGGCTGCTGCTGAGTGGGATTTATCAGTGATGCTAGTGGTTTGGAAAAGCTGCTGTGGGCCTTGCAGTCAGAGCGTGTTCAAAGTTTTTCATTGTGGCTGTGGGCTGAGAAATGGAGTTTCTGGAGTGGGAGCTGCAGCTCTGGTGCATGGTTTGCAGCAGACATCTCTGAGGCAGAAGCTATGCTGTCAACATCTGCCTCAATGGTCCATGACAGGGGTGAGAGTGGGGCTGCACCCCTCATTCTCTCCCGCTCGTGCTTTTGGGCAGGCCTGTTTCTAATCTCCTGCTTTTCTTAGACGCCCTGGAACCCGTCTGTGGACATGTGGTGGCATGAGCTGATGAGCAGTGCTAGCACGGAGTGCGAGCCCGAGTGGTGCGACTCGGAGGATGAACTCTTCATCCTCTACACAAGCGGCTCAACTGGGAAACCCAAGGTAAACTTGCAGCTCATCAGGCTGAACCCAGCTGTGGGAACTGGTGATGGTCATGGTGTGACACCACAGTAAGAAGAGGAGCTATGAAGGCCTTTGGAAAGGGGCTGTGCTGGTCATTCCAGCTTAACTGTTCTTCAGGCTTGGTGGACTAGTGATGCTCAGCCTGTGAGGGTGAGGGCCCCTGGTGGGAGCCAGCCCTGACAGTTGGGTGCCCTCTCCTCGCAGGGTGTGCTGCACACGGTGGGGGGATACATGCTTTTTGCTGCCACCTCGTTTAAATACGTCTTCGATTACCAACCGGAGGATGTCTACTGGTGCACAGCCGACATCGGATGGATCACGGGCCACTCCTACCTCACTTATGGACCCTTGGCAAATGGGGCAACCAGTGTGTTAGTAAGTGCTGGATGGCAGCTGGGTGCTCAGTCTGTGAGAAAGGTGGAGGTGGTGGTGCTGAGCTGCATCCCTGTATTTCTCTGTGCTTACTCTGCTTCTTGCTTGTGTCCTGAGCATTGTGGGGAAGCAGGGGGTGAAGTTAGTTTGTGAGCAGGTTTTGGGTGGTTAATTTTTACAAATGCTCCCGTTTCTTTCCATCACAAGTACAAGCCTCATGTACTAGGGGAGCCTGAGTTGCTGTGGGGCACTGTGAAAGTGGGGTCAGGAGCAGAGAGTGATGTTCTCACTCTGCTGGTTTGCCGGTTTGAAAGCCCGCATTTAACTCCTGTATCTCCCTTGGCAGTGTCTGGCTATAATGTGTAGACAGATCAGGAAGCCAGAGGCCTGTGCCGTCCCCTGTTGCTCCCAGCTCCTCCTGCTTGGTCAGATGCTGCAACTTAGTAGCAGTGAGGAGTGGCTATGTTACTGCCCTGTCTCCTGCTCAGTTTGAAGGTGTCCCCACCTACCCAGACGTCGGGCGAATGTGGAGCATTGTTGACAAGTATAAGGTGACCAAGTTCTACACAGCACCTACAGCCATCCGGCTGCTGATGAAGCATGGGGAGGAGCCTGTCAAAAAGTGAGTACCAGTCCCCAGTGGCATGGGGATCCCAGGCTCTGGTATCTTCCTCACTGAGCAGCAGTTTCCCCTATATATTTTTTGACCAGACCAGGATCATCTGCCTTCTCTACAGCACTAGGCAGGCCATGTTTCTGCACTCCCAGCACTAACTCCATTACAACACTTCTGAGCAGGTCCTCTTTCACCATAAGCTATGGCTAAGCAGCTCTAATTGGTCACAAGTTCTCTCTGCTTCTGACCCAAAGCTCACAAAGGTGTACTGGGAAGAGAGCCCCTTAGTATGCTGCTCCTTTATTGAAGGAAGGGAAGGAGCAGAGCCAGGTGGGAGCTCTGAGACACCAAAATTAGAGGTTTCTTTCTTCTCCCATGGAACAGGGCTGTGAAGGGGCTGAACCACACCTGGAATCCCCAAGCACATGGGGTAGCACAGGGGGTCCTGTAGGCTTTGCTGCACAGCAGGCTCATGGCTGCTGCTCCCTTTGGCCTGCTGAGCCCCTTCCAGCCCCCTCCTCTCCACAGGCACAGCAGGAAGTCCCTGAAGGTGCTGGGCAGTGTCGGTGAGCCCATCAACCCTGAGGCCTGGCTGTGGTACTACCGTGTAGTGGGAGAAGAGAGATGTCCCATTGTGGACACGTTCTGGCAGACAGAGACGGTGAGTCCCTGCATAGGTGACCCTGGAACCTCCCTTTGCCTCATGCTCCCAGCAGGGTGTCTTTGCAGCTTTGTTATTGTGATGCTTTGCTTCTGTCTGGACTAGTTTTGCTTGCTCAGGAGACTCTGCTGTGGCCTGCAACTGATTCCCCTTTTCCTATTTCCTTCCTGGATCTCAGACTCCAGGGAAGACCTTCTCTCCAAAGGGTCACTGCCAAGGTCTGCTTTGGACTCTTCTGTTCTCCCCTTTTTCTCTCCCCCAGCAGCTCCAAAGCTTTGTGCCCAATCCCAGGTTCTCTGTCCCTTGCTGTGTCCTTCCCAAAGCCCTTTTCCCACAGCTGCTCTGAGCAGCCTGTGTCTGACTGGTCTTATGTGACCAGAGCCAATTCCAACGGATGTGGTGTGGGCTGGTGTGGTCCAAACTCATGTGGTTTTGCTTCTCTTTGCAGGGTGGCCACATGCTGACCCCCCTCCCTGCTGCCACCCCCATGAAGCCAGGCTCTGCTGTGAGTACATCTGTTCCCCTCCCCAGGGGCAGGAAGGATTCCCAAGGGGTGCAGTAAGGCACTGGCCATACCATGGATGCATGGTCACCAACCTGCCAGGGTGGTTGTGGGATGGGGGTACATGTAGGGAGGTGGCCACCACCACCCAAAATCCCAGGCCTGGCTCTGTATATCTGTGCTCACAGGCCATGGCCTCTCCAAAGCTGCCCTTGCTCTGGTTTAACATGTGGGCTCACCTCTATGTCTCCTTGCTCTCTGGTCCCCATGGCAGACGTTCCCCTTCTTCGGTGTGGTTCCTGCCATCTTGAATGAGTCGGGGGAAGAGCTGGAAGGAGAAGCAGAAGGCTACCTGGTAAAGAAATGCTGATCTTCACCCTCCCCTTGTTCCCTGTGTACTCTGGGACCTCCCTGGTAGCACACACATATCTTTTCTTATTCTGGGTGCCCACAAGTGACCTCCTTGGTGATAGGAACAAAACAAACTGTTGAATAAACTGTTCAAGTGATCATTAAATGCACTTGCACACATGGGCAAGGCCAGAGAACGGGAGCAATGCTTCCACCAAGTTCCTTCCCCCGTGCCAAGCCTGCAGAGACTTTCCCAGTACATAGCACTGGGCAGGAAGCATCCGTGTGTCGTCACTCGTGGCTGTCTAACATCCCTATCTCCATGGTGCTTGTTGGTTTTTCTTTTACTGACTCAGGTCTGTGGCTTTCACCAATAGGTATTTAAGCATCCCTGGCCAGGAATAATGCGAACGCTGTATAGAAACCACCAGCAATTTGAAACCACCTACTTCAAGAAGTTCCCTGGGTACTATGTGACAGGCGACGGTAGGTTATCTGGGCAGTGCGTGGCTGCAGGGGCCCAGGGACAGCCATTTAAATCTTGACATGTCCTGGCCCCAGAATCCCTTATCCGTTGCTCAAGGGCTGGCACTGCTTCCTCATACTCTCATGTCTGTCTATTTTTAGGTTGCAGGAGAGATAAAGATGGTTATTACTGGATCACGGGGCGAATTGATGACATGTTGAATGTTTCTGGTAAGAACAAGTTTTGTCTTTTAGTGCTTTCTGACATTATTTGAGAGACACTTTGCTTTCTGGGGACACTTCTGCTTCTGTTGCTGACACTAGCTAAAGCCACCTTGCTTTACGGGGCATGGTCCTGCATCCGTGACTCTGCCCGGCAACCTGTCTTCAAACTGGATCTAATTGCTGGGTCAGGATTATTTCCAAGACAGATGAATATGTGACATGGTGGCTTTCTGCATCATTTCCTCTGGAGACAGTGTGCTGAGGGGAAGGAACATTGTGACCTCTTGGCTCGTAAAGGACCTCCTCTAAGGTGCCTCTGTGCTGAAGGATTTAGGGCCACAGAGAATCACAGAGTTAGGGTGGGATCATGTAGTCCCTAATCCAACCTTCTGCTCAGTGTGAGGCTGGATCAAAGCTGGGTCAGGCTGGAACTGTGTGTAGAGGTGGAGATTCTTCCAACTCTCTTGTTTGAGTCTTTGAGCTTCAGCTGCTTCTCAGCCTGTCATTTTCCATGTACTGCATTTCATAGCTCCTTCCCTTCCTGGCAGCTGTAGCCTACAGCTGCTCACTACTGGCTGTGAGATCCTTCTGTACTTGCCCCTGATCAAATGAGATCCTTTCAACTGATCAGCTGTGCTTGACTCTCTGGGAGCTGACCTCCTTCCCATGGTTATCTGAGAGCAGCCCCAGAGCAGATGGTCAGAGTACAGGTACAGGAGGGAGCTGTGCCCCTTCCCTGAGGTGTGCAATGAGCTGGAGCAGATCATGGCAGGGCCAGTTTCTGGTCTCTGCAGGTCCTGCCTCTTCCTCTTCTGTACCTTCCAGCTGGCCATGTGGGCAGGTCTCCTTTCACCAAGTCCAGCTCCTCCTCAGCCTGTTCTCTGTTTAATCCTGTGGCTGGGAACAGTTCATGGTCTATTAAAGAAAGAAGTCTAAAGGTGGGAGGGGGAACAGCTGCGGGAGGTGACCTTGCTCTGCAGGTGAGTGATACTTAGCAACCATTGGGACAGCCCAGCCCCTGTGCTGCTGAAAAGCTGCACTCCAACTTTCTTAAGGAAATTAAATTGATGCTCCAAGACCCATAGTTCAAACCTTTACCAGCTGCAGGCATCTTCCTCCCAGCTGCTGGAGTGCTGCACCCTGTGCAGGTCTGTAAATCTCTGCCTCTCTTTGCTTCCAGGCCACTTGCTGAGCACTGCAGAGGTTGAGTCAGCCTTGCTAGAGCATGCGGCCGTCTCAGAGGCTGCTGTGGTCAGCCACCCTCACCCCCTGAAAGGCGAGAGCCTCTACTGTTTCGTGACCCTGAGAGATGGCCACGAGTTCACCAAGAACCTGATGGATGAGCTGAAAAAACAAGGTAATAACAGCTAAATACTTGGGAGGTTACATGGCAAGGAGAGGGAGGATGGTGGATGGTGCTGGGCAGGTGATGGAGGGGTTAAGGGCTTGGTTGCTTGAATCAGGGTGCCTGCAGTCTGGGGAATGTAGTGTGGACAACTGTGACAAGGTGCCCCCTCCAATGAGAGAGCAACGGCTGGTGAAGACTAAAATTAGTTCTTCTGTCCTTTGGCTGCTCATGTGATGCCATTTCTACCTCCTGGGAGCTGGCAGCAGCACAAGGTCCAGGGCATGGGCAGGCTCTTGTGTGCAGGGGGCTCTGCCTTGTGAGCATGGCTCCCACAGTACAGATTGACTGGCTGTGAAGATCCTTTGGGTGCTCTGGGTGTTTCAGCTCTGGATTTGAGAGACCTCTTTTGTTGCGACAGGAGACTGGGGAAGAATAACCCCCTACACCAGTACAGGGAGAGGCTGACCTGCTGGAAAGCAGCTCTGCTGAGAAGGACCTGGGAGTGCTGGTAAACAAATTGACCATGAGCCAGCATCAAAGTGTCCTCATGGCCAAAAAGGCCAGTGGTCTCCTGGGGTACATGAAAAAGCGTGTGACTAGCTGGTCAAGAGAGGTTCTCCTCCCCCTCTACCCTAATGTGGCCACCTCTGGAGTATTGTATCCAGCTGTGGGCTCCCCACTTCAAGAGAGATAGGGAACTACTTCAGAGAGTCCAGTGGAAGCTGTGAAAATGCCACAGAGCCTGGAGCATCTCTCTGCCCAGGAAAGGGGGAGAGCCCTGGGGCTGTTAAGCTGGAGAAGAGCAGCCTGAGGGGATCTGATCAATGCTGTTCAAGAGCTAAAGGGTAGGGATCAAGAGGATGGGACTAGAATTTTTTTTTTTTTTTTTTTTTTGTGGTGCCCAGAAACGGGACAAAGGACAATGGGCACAAATTGGGACCCAGGAGGTTCCATCTGGGCAAGAGGAGAAAATTCTTCACTGTGAGAGCCTGGCCCAGGATGCCCAGAGAGGTTGTGGAGTCTCTTTCTTGAGAGATTCCAAACCTGCCTGGACACTGCACTGCTGGGCCTTCTGTTCTGGGTGGCCCTGCTGGAGCAGGGGCATGGCATCAGATCACTAGATCTCCAACAGTCCCTTCCAACCCTGACCACACTGATTTTGTGACTGCAGCATTTCAGACATGAAATGGACCTAGTTCCTTCTCTGTAGGAACTGAACAGTGAATCAGTCCTTGCTCTATCACAGTGGCAGTAGTAATCAGTGTAGCTGTTGTAGAGGTCTCATGAAGGCAAAGAGAATGAAACAATGAACACTTCTGCTTTTGGGAAGATGTGCTTATAGCCATTGTGGGTCTTGCTGACCACTCCCATGGTCCAGGGACTCAGGTACAGCAGCCCTAAGCACAGCCTTGCCTGGGGCTCTGAATATCTCAGCTTGGCCATCCTGCCTGAAGGTGTGTGTGGTGTCTCCTGGTACCTACAATGACAATCACCCTCTTTTTTTTCTTTTTTTTCTTTTTTTTTTTTTTTTTTTTTTCAGTCAGAGAGAAAATTGGACCGATAGCAACGCCTGATTACATCCAGTATGCCCCCAGCCTGCCCAAAACCCGCTCAGGTAAGGGGCCAGGGACAGTGCTGGGGAGAACTGACTAGCCCTGTCTGGGGCCACTCAAATTCCAGGGGGAACAACCTCGTGGGCAAGCAGGATGCTGCAGGTCTAGGCATCCTGATAAGGATGCTGAAGAGATCCTGACTCCTGCTTCCCTCCTGTGGCTGTCATTACAGGAAAGATCACCAGACGGATATTAAGGAAGATAGCCAAAAACGACCAAGATCTGGGAGACATCTCTACCTTGGCAAACCCAGGCGTCATAAAGCATCTTTTCAGCAACAGATGTGACACTAAACAGTAGCAGCACAACCTGGCCCTGCTGAGTGGGACTGTAGCAGCAGCAGTGTCCTGATGAGCAGGCCCCTGACCCGGGAGGGAGATCTGCACCTGTTGAGTTGAATGTACAAACGCTGAGGGGAGGGAGAGGCTCTGGAGAGGCCATATTTCTCTAAGAGTGTCCCTGTGTTGTTTCTCCATGGCTGTTGTGTGTCTGAGGCTCAGCCTTGTACAGAAGCACTTGGCCTCCTCCTCCATTTTCAGCACCTCATTCTTGATTTTTAATTTTTTTTTTTTTCTTGAAGGGGTGAGGGTTTAATTAGCATTATCTAATTGAGAGCCACCTTGTGTGCAGGGAGAAGGAGCTGTAGGGTTGGAGAGGATGTGGTGCTGGAGCTACTCAATGTAGATTGGCTGGGGAGGTGCATCTGCTGCTGCCCACATGCTCCCGAAACCTCCTTTGCTCGTGGAGGGCCACAAGCTGTGGGAGAGCTTCAAACCACACTCACATCAGCCCTGCACAGCTCTGTTTTAGTCCCCCTACTGGCCAAGCCTGTTGCTGGCAGAGGTCCCTAAGCCTGGAAAGGGCACCTGGAACAGGACAAGGCTTGGAGGGGCTCTGTGCTTTAAACAGGCTTTTTGTGCAGTTTGGTACTAAGATCTGCTGCTTTCCCCCCTGCATGATGTCAGCTTGTGCAGTTTTTTCCCAAGCCAGAGTCCCTCATGGGTCACAGCCATGCTAGGGAGCCATGAAGGCTCTGGGAGGAAGAGTATCTCCAGCTGGCCTGCTCCATAGAGCTGTTTTCATCCACTTTGCTGCCACCAGCTCACAGCTGAACTTGGCATCCTAGGGTGCGAGTGGGTGCTGGATACCAAAGGACAGAGGAGACCCAAAGCCAGGCAGAGGCACCTTTCCCAGTGCTGGCAAAGAACGTGCTGGCTTATTGGACAGTGTGGCTGTTGCTGCAGCAACCCAGCCAAGCAGCCAGGGCTGTATCCCTGAGGTCTTCTCATGAGGAAAAACAGGGTGGAAGATGTTTCAAGTCAGATTTTGCTTGAATCTGACATGGCTTTATGCTGACAAGGGGAAAAAAAAAAAGACCCCAAAACCTCTATCCCAAGAGCCTGAACAACACAAAGGTTCTGCCAAATCCATTCTTCTTCAGAGCAAAGACACTCCACTCCAGCCCTGGGTTAGGCTGAGGTAGTAACTCCTTTGTCCTGTCTGTCTCTATGAAAATTGCATGTGAACCATCCAATTTTTACACTTAAACCAAAGGAGAACTGGGCTTTAAAACTTGCTGCAGGGGCTGCTTTGGTGCATGCTGAGGTACAGGCTCCACCTGCAAAGGGAGCTGGCTCGGGGCTGGGTGGGAGAGGCTGAGGCAGCTGCTTCAGAGGCCAGTTGCTCTGGAGAGGTGTTGCAGGTGCCCCAGTGGCCCAAGTCCTGAGCCTCATTTCCTACCTGCTGCCCTCACTGGCACAGCACTTGTCTGTGATCTGTGACCTCAGTATGTGCCAGTGTCCTATGTACCCCACCCTTACCCCTCCAGCTCTGTACCACTGGATTGTGCCACCTCCATGACAGGGATTCCTAGTTCATCTCTCCTCCTCTGTTCCTCTTCATCTGTTACATAATTTTGGTTGGAAACAGCTCAAGTTTTATGCAAATGTAATAAAATTCAAACAAATTCAGTGTAAAAGGGCTTAGGTTGTGTACCAAAGTTGTAGGTGCTTGTCTGGTGAGGTGGGGGTGCTCAGAGGCTACTGTTGCACCTGCTTGGCCATAATGGGACAGACTTTTGGGGAGAGGCAGGTCACTTTCAGGACCATACTCTGTCACAGAATGGGTTTTACAAGCCCTGACTCAGATTGTGCTGCTGCTTTGCTCTGGGACCAGGGCAGAAGCTTTGGCTCTGGGGCTGGAGCCTGGGCCTCACTTTCTCCCTGGTCTCCAGCCAGCACTATTACACTGAGGCTTGGGGAAGCACAAAGCCATGCAGCTCCTCCTCAGCTCACTGTGCAGGACCAGTGCCAGAGAGCTGGGCAAGCAGCTGAGGAGGCTCAGGACTCCCCCTAAGGCCTGCTTCTCAACCAGGTACAGTTGTGGGTACCAGTCTCTGCTTACACTTTGTAGTCATCAGTCTCTCCAGCAGGGCAGGGCCCCTGTCTGAGTGCTTTTCTTCTTGCAGCCTGTCTTACCCAGCACCCCTTACCCTAGCAATAAAATATCAGCAAGGCTTTTGATACTGTATCCCATGGGATCCTCACAGCCAAGCTTGAGAAGTGTGGGTTTAGTTATGGTGTA
>JAOEGS010008657.1:0-13650 GCA_025447755.1 Corythornis vintsioides | reverse complement strand
GCCCTGTCCCATGGGACTTTTCCAAGCAGTTCCCTGAGCAGGCCAAGGTTGGCCTTGCTGAAGTCCAGGGTAGCAATCCTGCTTGTGGTCCTATGCCTGCTGCCTGCAATTCTGAACTCCACGATCTTGTGGTCGCTACAGCCAGGGGTGGAGAAAGGAACAATACTGCAAATGGCCTGCATGGAATGAAAACATCACATATTATCATATGATTTATGTGGCCTGAAGAGGTGATGCCTCAGTAGAAGGTTATGAAATACACACTGTACCAAAAAAAATCCTCCTGTGGGCAGCGTGAGTGCTCCAACTCTCACTACTTACTCTTTTCTATCATCTATGTTAATAGTTGGAGAAAATGTTTTATGAAAAATGTATTTGGGGATTTAATTGTAAATGAAATAAATGTCTACTTCGATAGCTGTTTCACTGGCCATCACTGGAAGGGCCAGGCATGCTTCTGTTTGACCTGCCTTTTCATGGCACCATTAGCCAAGGCCTGGCATTCCACTGTTGTCTTCCCTGGTAACTCAGTGGGGCTGCAGAGGCTGTGTGCTAGATGGAGTTTGAAGCCTGTTGCCATCCAGGTAAATTTTGCAAGGCTCTTTTAAGAATAGAAAGAGACTTGGATTTGCCAGGTTAGTTCATTTGACACCTTGAAGCATTTCAGTGCTGCAAAGCTCATTGGTAGAGGCTGTAATCTAAGTACACAGGATGCCTTAAAGGATTGTTTTCTGTTCCAGGAGCAAGCATTTTATTCATTTAGTATCTGTTGCTAAAGGATGTCTTGGTACTGTGTTTTTACCTATTTCTCTGCAGCAAAATGAGTTAGTTTTTATTCTGTGCTTTCTTTTAAGGATGATGTATTATAAATTATAATTTATAATTGAAATTAACTGCACTGTTTATACCTTAGATTCCTAACATCTTATTTCATTAGCATTTTTGTGGGATTTTTTGTTTTGTTTGGTTGTTTTTTGTTTTTTGGTTTTTTTTTTAATTTTATGACTTTTTAAGAGGCTTCAGGTTGGTTTCATTTCTTACAACTTGAAGACCCAGTAATTGAACTGAATAAATTAAATGGAGAGATTTCTGTTTCTTGTTCAGAAAGATCAATACTCTGAAATGTTTAACTCTTCAACTCTAATTTTTTGTACCCAAAACCAGTAGTTTGTCTGGGTTTAAAACCTTGGCAGTAAGCACATGCCACTCAAAGGTCTTAATTTGAATGAGGAATATGTTACAGTGGAGTTTAATATAGTTGTCATAATTTTACATTTAAATTGACTTTAAAATGTATTTGTTTATATTTATTGCAATATTTTTATACCCTTAGGAAAGAAATGCTTTCAGAGGGTGAAGGTAACCTTAGCACTGTTTTACATAGCCAGTGTATCCTAGCCTTCCATTTTATTTTTTATTTTTCCCGCAGTGCAGAATTAATTGAGAAGCTACAGTAAACAGGTGTAACAGCAAATCATACACTTCTAGGGTACTTCTGTGATGTGGTTAAATTAATTGAGTAAAGGAAAGTCTCCAGTTCAGCTTCTTGGAAGCACCTATTCAGCTATTGTTGCCTGTAGCAGACAGGAGTAAGAGACTGTGGTTTATGTCACTTAGGAAAGATGAGGGAGAACTGTTAGTTCTGTAGGGCAAAAATGAATAATTGTTTGATGTGTTGCAATGTGACTTTTCCACACAGCTGTTACCTCCTCGGGCTATCTGAAGGTAGGCTAAGATTAAATTTGTCCAAGCTGCTCTACAGACATTTTAATATAAAATTGTCTTCTAGGATAGCTGTTTGAACCTGTGATGCACAGGAGAAGGGTGGCAGGGGGATGAAACTCCTGGGGGGGGGGTGTGCTTCACCACCCCAGAGACTGAGCTCTGAACAGCCAGCTCCTGCAGGAGCCCTGTGCAGGCAGCACGGGTGGCACGGAGCAAAAACTGCTGGACTCAGTAGCTGCTGTGGAGTAGGCTGTAGCCTGGCTCTGTATTTGAGTTGTGGTAGCCCACAGCTTTATGCAGATGGCTGTGTAACAAACAGCAAGGAGAGTTGGACAAGTCCATCCTTCTCTCACCCCAGACTTGGCCGGGAGCCCATTGCTTATTTTGCTGAGCAGAGCCCTTGTTCCTCACTGCAAGGAAGGTTTGAAGCATTACAGATGATAGCTCTTTGCAAGTATCATTTGTCAGATCTGGGAAGTCCTGGTCAGACCTGCTCTTGGGCCCTGTTGCTAGCACGGAGGCAGCTTTTGATGCACTGCTGGCACAGAGTCTGAGGAAAATTCTTCAGCCTGAGCCTTTTATTGCTGCATGGCTGAACTGATCTTTCAAAGTCAAAAACTCGTGAGAGGACGCTATGGTCTGGCTTCTGTGTTTTTGTTTTGCTGTTTTGTTTTCCCCTTAATCTTACTGATTGCTTGTGCTCTGATGTATGCCACTGAGGAGAGCTTTTGATGATTAACCCAACTTGGCCTCAACTCGTCTCTTTTAGAAGGCTTGTGCCTTGTGGCAAGTAGTTTGTGGGGTGTCTTTCTTTCCCCCCATGCCCTAATGCGAGATGCTGCTGTATTCCAGATAACTTTCTAAATGTATTATTTGAAGTTGTTTATTCCATAAATACAGAAGCATGATCATATACGTGAGTCTTACAGTTTATTCTTTGCTGCTTAGAGGATAATAAGATTACTTGTACTTTCTGAAGCTGCTTGCCTAAATGTAGTCCAAAGTAAACCTTTTAGCTGCAAAAATTACAGAGAAGCTGGTAATCTTTTTGAGGGAGGTCTGGTGACTTCTATCGAATGATAACCATGGAGTGCCATTCATTTAATGTTCCCTGGTGTTTCAAATTTAACAGCTAAACCAGAGGTATTAGTGGCTTCCACCAATAATGTTAAAAACATGCCAGGCTGGGAAAGAAATGCCAGAAAGCCCTCTGCAAGTAGTTTCCATATGTTGCTGACACATTATTTCCTGGAGGGCTGGTTGATGTGTTGGCAAAACTAGTGTACTATGCCATTTTCTGTTAAAGTTTGGGAAGAACAATCAAGTCATAGTTCTTAAAATGGAGGGTTAGGGACGATAAAAAGCCTTAGTGGCTTTTTGAGTGTTCTCAGTATTTGAGCTGATCTTTGATCATTGATCTTTTCATTCTAGAGCTTTTCTTTTTCATCTGCTGCTATCTTTAGCAAAGCTAGGATACTGAAACAGAAGCTACCAGTTACTTGATTTATAAATGGAAGGAAAGAGCAAACTTTTAAAGATGGTAAAAGAAATCTTATGTGTTTCTCCTTAGGGGAAGGTGGGAGACCTATATCTGGAATGGGACAAAATAGGAAAACGTAATATTGCAAAATGTATTTAAACCAACAGTTATTCACTTGAGTGTATTATTAAATGGTAATATAAACTCTGTCTTAATGGAGCTGAACTTGTAGGCAGGACTCACCTACAAACAAGCATCAGAGGAGCATAGAATACCAGGTTGGGAGGGGCCTCAGGGATCATCTAATCAAATCTCTTAAGGTTAAAAAGAAAAAGATTGTCCAGCACCCTGTCAACTTGAGTGTTATAACTGGCCAGGGCAGGAGAATCCACCACTTCTCCTGGGAGATTGTGCCAATGTCTGGTTTTTTTCTCATCGTGAAAAAAATTATTCTGGAGTCCAGTCGGAATAACTTTTACTCTCTGCCCTTGTCTTTTCCATGTGCTTCCTTGTAAAGGGGGTAGCCACCTTTCATAGACTGGTGCGTGTTAATAAGGTCTCCCCTAAGCTTTCTCAAGTCTGAACAAACCCAGTTTTCTCAGCCTTTCTTCATGTGACAGGTTTTCCAGTCCTCTGATCATCTGTGGCCCTTCTCTGGACCCTCTCCAGCCTGTCTGCATCTTTTTTTGTATAGTGGGGAAGAGGATTATTTGTATAGAGGAGGAGAAGAGGGTTTAGTTTGTTTCATGCCTTCATTTCTATACCTTGTGTCTTCACCTATGACTTTGTGTTACCAGGTAACAACACTTCCAAAAAGCTTATGATTTTTCTTAATAAAATGTCTTTATCTTATTGCTACTGAAAGGTGAAAAGTGCATGTCAAGAAGCATGTGCACATGAGGAATAGTTTCTAATACACAAACAGAGTGGAAACTTGTGTCTGGTGTCCTGCACAGCCAGACAGGGCTGGCCCATAGCACAGCATGCTAGCATCTCCAAGCAGGAGGTCTGGAAAAGTGCATTGATCCCAGTCTGCTGAAATGTTTAAGGAAATGGGAGCAGTGAAGCTGCTGTGGGCTCTGAGCTGCACCCCTGTCTGTGTGCACAGATACATTTTTCAGACTGAAAAGGGGAAATGGTTGTCACAGGTGATTAACACGCTGCTGCCCATTGCTTGCCAAAACATCATTTCCCCAACAGAGGGAGTGAAGGAATGGAGGCTGTGGAGACAACTTTGCTTCCCCTACTGTGTTCTGAGGGAGCTTGGGATCTGAAATGATCACATCATAGCAGTTGCTGCCCAGGAAAGGGCTTTCATCCATGGGGGGGGAAAAAAGGAGCAGTTGTACAATCCTTTCACATCTTGTCCTGTTCCTGGTCCCTCTGCCTCAGCTGAGGCTGTCTGTAACAAGGCATTCGGATGCTTGAAAGGCAGGTGTGTGCCCACCTGTGTCTTGCAGCTGAGGTTTCATGACTTTCAGGTGTCAGCCTTGCTCTGGGCTTTACTGATGAGGCTGTAGTTGGGGAAAGCAGGTGATTTGTGTTTGCATTGGTACAGTGGCTGAGTTCTGTTCTGTGCAGGAAATTGCTGTTGCCACTCAAGTCCTTAACCAGTATCTGAAAGTCTGCAATGGCTTTGTGCTGGGAGAAGGAGCTAGTGGCTGGTAGTTCTCTGCATATATTCTGCCTAGATAAGCACTGTGGTACTCGTATCTTGTTTCTTTCTGAATGTGGTAGGTATTAAGCAGAAAGTGGTCTTGTGACTCTTACCTCTTTTATTTTCTTTTTTCCTTAGCCAGTAGAGCTATACCTGCCATTCTGTGCTGGGTAGGACTATTATTCAAGCACCCCTTTTCAGGAGGGGCCTTAATTTTCCTTTTTTTTTTTCTTTAAAACTTTTTTTTTTTTTTTAGACATCCATAGCTTTTTAAAGGAGTCCATGTGAACTTGTTTGGGTTTATTCTTCTTGTGAAGAAAAGGTGTAGCAGTCAGTACTCAGGAGAGTCTTATTCTGGTGTGTCCCTGATGATGATGATACAGTCCTTGTTGCTGCTCTTTGAGTGTCCTGTGATTGCTGCAGTTGCATCTCTCCAGCTGTCAGAAGTTGCTGAGGTGGCTCCTCTTGTGCTGGAGGAGCTGTCAGTTTCCTGGAGCTGGGCTGGCCCTGTGCATCCCAGCAGAGAAGCAGGATGGCATGGCAGGGCTGTCACACTCTTGTGGCTCATGTAACAGGAGATATATAGAACTTGGCAGCCTCGATTTGCGAGAGGTCTGGTGGTGAGACCACAGGAATGTTCTCTCAGCTGGTATTTGGTTTCCCCTTCCATACTGAATATTTTGAATGTATTGACCTTCTGGGTACGTGCGAGATGACTCTGTCCAGGCCATGGGGTGAGTCTGTGCAAATGTGGACTCAGTGAAGTGTAGAGGCTGCTTTTTGCTGCTGCTCTAATTTCAGTTGGGACAGCCTCACTTTATTACATTGCTTGGTTCAGAATAGAAGTGATTCTTCTGTGGTTGGTTTGATGTCTGAATTATTTACTGATCTAATTGCTGATTTACATACACATTTGATGTTCAGTGCTTATCCTGACAGGAATCTTAATAAATATATTTTGTGTTACTTAACTAGTATTTTATAATTCTATACTAGAACTGCTATTTTCTCCTTGTAGAATATAGTTACACTTTATATCAAAGGATATGGTAGAGATAGGCATCTGATTCATCAAGTTATCCTAACAGTGAGCTCTGATGTGCTATTGCACTAAATCTGTGGCTGAGAAGACTAGCAAATGCTTTGTCTAAATCTTTTTAAAAATGTACTTTTCCATGGTGTGGTTCTGTGAGGAAACCACGGGCACCTGACATATAAATGAACCCGAATACTGAGGTTTATTCCATTTTATTTCTGCCTGTGGAAGCTAATGCTGAGCAGGGGCAGTGGGATAGTGCTCTATCTTGTGTCCAGTCCATTCTGTGCAAAATAACTCAATTGTACTTTAATGTGGTAGAATGGAGCTGTAAACATTGGCTTCTAGGCTGGTGAACTGAGGTGAGAGTTGAAGAGACAACCAATGGCTGCAGTGGTTCCTGTGATAGTAAATGTTGTTCTGTTTAAACCAAAACATGCTCTCTGGCTTATTAGCATGTGATTGACTATTCTCAAGGTGTAAGGTTCTTTCAGTGGAGCTTCTGGGAGTCTCTCAAATATAAAGAGATAAAAAGCATTCTCACCTAGCATCCCCAATGCTACTGCTCTGCTACAGCATGTGCTTGGCTTGGGTTTGTATTGCCACCTGGTACATGAAATCACAGTCTCCTTGTAGTACATGCAGTCTGTGATTTGTAAACCTAAATAACTTATCTTGTCTGTAGCCCTTAAATTTGTTAGTTGACAAGTTTTATTTTGCAGTATGGATGGTAATCAAACCAATAAATTCTCATTCCTAAAGGGCAAACAGAGACTGCCTCCATATTTTATTTTTTTTACTTGAAGGCCCTTTTCAGTGGTCAGAAATGAAGCAGCCAGGCTACCAGTCAGTCCATCATGTGGAAGATCAGAAGAACAGAACTAACTTGAGTGCTTGGTGCTTGTAGGGAAGTTGGACCTTGGCCTCCCGCATGACAGTTGTCCCAGTCACTGGGGACTGACCTGCATCCTGCCTTTTGTCATACCTAGGTTTGACTGGGAACTTAGTTCTAGACACAAGAAAACCAGCCCAAGGGAGCTTATTACACCCAGCATATTCCTAGATCTATTTTGATGGATTGCTGTTCCTCTGTATTTTTTTTTTTTTCCTCAGAAAACAGTTGAACAATTTTAAGTCTAACCACCAAATACTGCTTTGCAACCCTGAAGGCTTAGCCATAGATGGACTGGCCAGAGGACTGAAGCAAGTGGTTTCCAGGTGCCAACCCTTCCACCCTTGCTTCTTGTGAGGTAATTTCCTCTGGACAGAGTTCCTAATGCAATTTTAATTGCTTGCAGTTGGCGTGTGTGTGTAGTATACTGCATACATGACTTGTGAAAAGGCCTCTGGTGTGTTTAACTTGGCTCAGAGAAAACCCAACCCCAGTGGTACATTTGATGGGAAAACAGAAATGTAGAGAGTGTTTTCTTCCAGGAACATCCCCCAATACCTGCTGAAGGAGGGAGAGAGCACTCTAGTGAGTATTCTCTAAAATTAGATAAACAGAAATGAGAGATCTGGGGACTGGAGATCTCTTGTGAATTCTTCCCAGATGGCCTTGCCCAGCTCAGCTTTTTTCCTCAGCATGCAGCAGTTTGGGTGCTGTATTTTCCTAGCAGGAGAAGTTTAATGACTTTTCCTCCTATTTATTTTCTCAGATTACTCAACACTGGGTGTGTGTCTGTGGTTTTGGTTGGTTTGTTTTTTGTATTTAGTTGGTTTGTTTTTTTTTTCCCTCTCCTCCGGCCTTAGGCAACCCTTCTCAGTTCAGGCTGCTCCAGCCTTGTGGGATTTCACTTACCAGAGGACTTGTGTCAACAAACTGCATTTGGAGTCCTGATTGAGCAGGATGTGAAGATCCTTGTTTGTGCACTCTGAACTGATGCATTTCTAGATGGAAATCTAAAAACTGCAGCATTGTTAACAAGCTTTGCTGTACTTACTGCTGCTAGGTGAAATCATTCTGTCATGCAAGCATAAACTTGCTGAGATTGCTTTGAAAGCAGAGTTGGTCACCCCTCACAGAACAGCAATAGGTGTGTAAGTTCAAATAACTTGTATTAGGTCCCTAAGCAACTTCTTTTTTTTTCTTAACAGTCTTTCTACCTCATTCCCACAAAAAAAGCCACTTACCCTATGTGCAGCCCAAATATCTGTCCCAGTGTGAGAATTGTTTTCTTCTTTAGGTAGAGTTGCTTATCTATGTCGTAAATGAGTACCAACTGTTTGAAGTTACCCAGGTACCTGAGTTGTGTCAGCCCCGTGGAGGAGTCTGCAGAGCAGGGCAGACCTCGCTGTGTGGGATGCTGCTGCTCACACTCCTGACATGGATCAGTTTCATAGCTTTCTGTGCTGTTCACTGACTGTTTCACCTGCCATTTGGTGTTGGTACATAGCAGAGTTAAATAATGAAGGTCTGAGACCAGTATAAATCCAGAAATAGTATTGTCTCTGTTGCCCTCTTAATGATGGATGTGTGTTATGTCCTTGGAGGAACAGCCTGGAAAGCACAGCTTTGGAGAAGCTTGTGCATAGTACATAGAACCACAGAATGAGCATTCTGGTGCTCTTGAGTAGGGGAAGCTTTGAGGTTTGACTGTAAGAATAGAAAGGCATCATTTAATTTGAGTCTTTGTGTTGCCTGACCCTGTACAGAAACTACAGAAGTTGCAGTAATTTTTTTCAACGAACGCTTTTTTTAGATGGTAGTTTTGGAAAGCTCCTTTTTCTGTCTTCTCCCAGTTATTTTCTGCTGCAGATTTGTATGTCTTAAATGTGCTTTAGCCCAAGAAATAGTATTTTTATAGTTTGCTGCTGACAAACTAGGTGTCTGCTGTAGAATGACTACTTAAAGTGTACCAGAGCAGGGCAATGTCCTTTAAATCTACTACTGCTGTCACTGCTTGTATGCAACTCACATTTTCCCTCCATCAGATTTATAAGGCCTATGAAGTAAAAGCCTAATGGGTTAAATGTGAGGGAGCTGTATTGCAGAGTGGGTAGTTTATATGTGACACCAGGTCCTGGAGACTCCAGAGAGGTAATCCATGTGTACATGAGAATCATCTGGCTAAGGGAGCTGTACAGTAAGAGTTAATATGTGATCATTCCTTGCAAAGAAAACCAGAACTGACTATCAAAGGCCAGCCAAAGGGAAAAATAGACAGGTCTGTTAGGCTGTTGGTTGTTCATGGGTTATGATCAAATTCATTATAAAACCAGGGTGTTGCTTTTTGACTTTAACAGAGACAGCATTTTGCTGCTTTGTACAATGTCCTCTGCTTGTGCACATCCCTGATCTCAAGGGGAGGCTGCAGCAGAAGCTGAAACTCACTTGGGAACATCAGGTATGGATATGGCATCAAGTGTGTAACACTTCTGCCACTACCCATGGCATTGATTTTAGTCAGTACTAAGTTGAAATTAAAGCTGATGTTCCCATATAAAATATAACTGTAGTTACAGCATGTCTGCAATTACCTGGTGATGACTCTCTCTCTCTCTCTCTCTCTCTCTATATATATATATATACAATGCTTTACTCTCATGGGAAGCTCTTGGGTCAGTTGAACAGCTGCATTAAAATTGTTTGAGAGGCTAGAATTTGATGCCTGACTTTAAGCAACACTTATTTAAGGAAAAACACTAACATAGTTGATTTGTACCACTTGAATCTTAAGGAAGGAATTTGTAGTTCTTTGCTAGAATACAGCACTCCTGTGGGGTCTCAATGAGTTCTGTACAGAAGCTTCATGTCATGCTGGTTTCCTGCAGATGCAGAAAACTCAGAAGCAGGAGTCCTGCTACTGCTGCTGCTCAGAGCTCAAGTGGAGCCTCTTCCTCAGAGCTGGGAGGGGATCAGCAGGAAGCCAGGCAGTGACCTGAATCCTTCCCAGATCACCTGGGTGACACCAATAACTTTGCCCTGGCAGCCTTTCAAGCAACAGCCCAGCTTCTCCTTTTCTCTGATCCTTCACCTACCAGGTCCTGGTGGAATTTCAGCCCCATTGGGCTGCAGGGCAGCCTTCTCAGCTGCTGTGTCTAGTGGTGCTTTCCAGAGAGCACTGACTGCAGTCTGCTGATAGTGTTGCATAAATCAAGCTATTTTCTCTGATCACCTCTGTAAAAATGGTCACAGTGTCTTCCTTGTCACCTGTCTGTTCCAGAGGTGCAGTGGTATATTTAGCTTTGCAGCTAGTCCCCCTTGGATATGAAGGTTTGTGTCTTTTGGGACTGAAGGGCAAACAAGCTGTAAAAAGAATAAAGCATAAAAATAAACTCTTGTAGGAGGACTGATCTCCCTCTGAGCAGCAGTTTCCTTTGTACAGAACAGAACATAATTTGGACATAAAAACAATGCAGTGGTGGTCTTTATTTCCCTTCTGAGACTACAACATTTGGAACAATGGTTGTCAATCACCCAGATTCCACTTGTGCAACACTGCAGGTGAAATACTGGTGAAACTGTTAGGATTGATAGGCTTTAAACTATGATCCAGCAATATGTACTGAAATTCCTCAACAACCACTGCACCTTTAGGATTTATAGTCATTGCATTGGAGCTGCTTCCTATTTTGCTACCAAAATATTATTTCTTGTAAACAGTTTAATGGAGTTTTGTAATATTTTGTTCACTACATATAATCAGTTCCCTGAATATTTTTTTTTTAAAAAATCAGTGGTAACAGCCATTCTTTAATTGGCAAGTGCAGCATCTTCAGAATTAAATTCTGCTTTGATGCTGTTGCTGTGCAAAAGTGCAGTCCCAACTCAGTGATAGAATTTCTTGTAGACTAAGTGGAAGCTGTTCTTGGCTGGCTGTAGTCATTTCTGAATGAATGAGCACTTCTGCATAGCAGGCATCTTTGAGTCTGCAGAAACTGTGATCTGATTAAAATTTTGACCTGGTTAATGTGAGAAATCCTCAGCATCTTGATGATAATTCAATTTGTACCGCAAAAGCGTATCCCAGCAAAGATGCTGCTTTATTGGTCATTAGATGCTGTCTTGATCTACTTTTCAGATTAATTAATCTGATTATAGATTGGTTACACAGAATAATCCACTAGATCTAATAATCCTGCTGTACTTACTGTATCTTGCTTGGCTACAGGTTATGTTGAGAGGACTGGAAATGCTACATAAATGTAGTTCATGTAAGAAGTTGGTGTTAAATATAGCCAGATGCTGAACAGCTTCTCAGTTTGAGGTGAGGTGTGAAAGGGCAGTGCATGGCAGTGGCTGAGTCTTTCTGTGCCCTGAACTATCCCATTGCATTGGTAGGTCAGGGTATGAGCCAGAGTGCTGGCAATGGCAGCTACGTGTTGTGCAGCACTCATGCTAGAGCTGGGGGGCACAGATGCTTCATGAAATAGTTCAGGAACATGAAAAGCTTCAAGTCAGCACATAACAAGTAGTCTGAGTGTGTGTTGCCTAGCACGTTGTGGTGCGTTTTCTTGGCATTAAAACTTGGTTTTAAAGGCAAATATTTAATGCAGGAGCTATTTCAGTGGTAGTGGTTAAAGCCATCTCTGCTCTGACTTGGCAAACAAATGACTAAGTTGTGGTTCATTGTCAGGAAACTAGAACTACTTTTTTTTTTTTTTTTTCCAGATTTATATACTGGCATTTTAGCCATCACCTTTGCAGCATGGTGCTGCTTCTTGTAGAGTATTTCTGCTGGTTTTGTACTTGCTGTATTGTGAAAGCCTTGTACACATCAGTCAAGAGCAGATTATCAGCAGACAAAAATACTTCATTTAATTAAATAAGTCTGTAGGCTTAATACTCAAAGGGATTATTTTAAAATATTTTTTAATAAACAACCCAACAAAAGAACAGCAGAAAAAAAACCCACAGAAAACTCCCAAAACACCACCAGCAGGAACCTCCTACTCCTGCCTTTTATCTTGAGAATCCAGGCGTGATGACTGTTCTGCACTGCTTCCCTGTGGACTTGCTTCTGCACTAGCTTTGACCTCACATAGAGTAAGCAAGTGAGGAGTATGGGGGAAGTTGAGAGAATTGACAGCTCCGTGTGAGAGGAGTATATATTGGAGAGTGGAAAGGTTGCTGAGAGGTCTGACCAGTTAGTTTAGAGCTGGTCAGACAAAATTCTACTTCAAATGTTTGAAATTTGTTCAAAGGAAACCGGTCAAGGAGGGTGCTGATGGCTGAAACTTTATCACAGTTTCTCATTCTTTAAGGATGTATCATGAGAGACTTCAGGAAAACTGCTAGATATTTGAAGGCTGTTTTGAAACTTGAGGACATTCTTGAAGTGCAAAAACCTTACTTGCTCAGCTTTAAAGGTTCACTTATTCTCTCTCTGCAGGTGGCTGGGCAGACCTAGCATTGATGCATGAAACATTTTTGTGCTTTATAATCTATTGCCACCTATCTTCTTACACTAGTAATATTTCAGTCTTGTGTGGAAAATTTCTGTGAATAATATTGTCTCACTTTTAAACTTGAAGATAATAAAATGTATAAACATACCCTTGAAATGGTAGCAATTGAGAAAATCAGTTTAGATGAATTCCAGGAAACAGGAAAGTAAGTGATCTTTGTAACCCCTATCAAGTCAAAGAACTTGAACACTGATTAGGATTGTTGAGTATAGTGCTTTGAGATTCTTTGTCTTGTTTGTGCTTAGCTGTTCAATCAGGTCTTTTAAAAAGAAGGACTTGAACCTTGACCTTCCAAGGAAGTGCCATAATAAATGTGTTACTGTTTTCTTCAGTTCTAGCTCCTTACTTTCATTTGCATCTGGAAGTGTATCCTTCCCTGTACAAGAACATATGCTTCTGCTAAATGATTTAGTTGTGATAAAATAGCAAAAAAACCCCACAAATCTTGCTGAAAAATTGATGAATAATGTAAACAAGAAGTAAACCTTCATGTCATCCTTACAAGTTTCTAAAAATTAAGACTGAGTATTGATCTCATGGAAAACCGTGTGTTTGTTTATGATGGAAGTGGATAAATGAATGATAACAAAGTATGTAACTGACCATGCATGCTGTTTTGTACCACACCATACTTTGACAACCTCTTGAGTAGTTTGTACCGCTTCTAGCAACAAATGCTGCCTTAATCAGGCTCTCATTTGTAGCTTAAGGTGTAAGAGAGCACTGGAATATCCAGTCGAGAGCCTTGTTGCTGTTCTCATCTGTGCATTCATATAGGTGGCCTGGATTTGCTTGATCATGCACTTAATTTCAAATAATAAAGCAAACTTGCTTACTTGCTAGCCTTTGTCACTGCCTTCTGAACGCTTAGCTGTCACTGATTCCCTGCACTTTATCTTGTGCATTGCCTTAAAAGAGATAGGGCAAAGGCATGAGCGTGGACTGGGGGGCTGCACCTCCACATCCCAAAAGGAATAGAAGCCATCTGTAGACATTGTTTTCAAGTATCTTGGTTATCTGAGTAAAAGATGGACTTTTAAAACAAGCCACTGGAACAGTCTTGTACTTCTGAATAGAGAAATCTACCAGAACTTACCTTAGAATAGAAATCAGTAGTTGGCAACTACTAAAGGAAGAAAAATGGTGTTATTAAGACACTGCATATACCTGTTAGAGTGCCTGGGCACATTTTGTGCTTGTAAATAATAGTCTGAGCTTGAAGATGGAGACAACAGCTTAATGCACTTAACAGTGTTTACATCATAGAATCATTTGGTTGGAAGAGACCTTTAAGATCATCAAGTCCAACCATTAACCCTGCACTGCCAGGGTCCCTAAACC
>JAOEGS010008655.1:75920-107824 GCA_025447755.1 Corythornis vintsioides | reverse complement strand
GTTCCCCATCACAGCAATTCAGAGCTGCTGCCAATAGCTTTAGGTCTGGCCTGCCACATTCACTTTTCCTGTTTTATATATGGGCTCTTGGACAGACTTGCTGAAGACAGTAGCTTAATTACTCCAGCCATTCACAGTTCACTAAAACTCCCACAGTCCCCAAATTAGGGCCCATATTCTACAAATTGAGTATTTCTTTTTCCTCATGTTGCCTGGGGTGAAGTCAATTTTAAAACAGAGAATACAGTATTTGGAGTCTCTTAAATTGTGTGTGTCTTTGCAGTGCTCCTGGGCTGCACTTAAAAGAGTCAGTTCCCTGCAGACAAAACCTCATCTTAATTCTCATGTGTAAACTATTCTTACCAATACGGAGTTCAAAGTTGTTAAATGAATGCTTGTTGATCTCCTGAATGCTTTCGTTCAGAGCTATGGAGAAGTCAGCCAGAGCACACAGATGTCCCCATTTGTCTTCACATTGCTGAGGAGTAAGTTATAGGCTAATATATTAGAAAATTTATGCATTTTCCCTGCTCCCTCCACCCCCATCCCAAACAAGTGTCAAGTATCTGGATTTGGAACTTGTTAAGATTGTCTCAGCATACTAGATCCAAGAGAGATAGGCTATTTTTAACGTTAATGCTTCCCATTTATATAACCACATTTGTACACCTGGTCACAGAGAAGCTGAGCATGAAGTACCAAAGAAAGTAGTTTCCTGTCAACAGTCTGACAGGTAGTGGTGGGAATTAATAAGGCATGAGAAATCAATCTCAGGTTGAGGACAAAAGTATCGAAAGGATTAAGATATCTCAGGTGCATGGATGTAATTCTCTTTTGCTGAAACTCTCACCCAGGAACAGCACCATTTCTAGTGCTCTCAGGGATGGAATAGTGACAGGAATAACAGGGCAAGTCAGGCAACCTGGAACCATGTAGTGGGAGAGAAAGTCTATCCTGTAGCTCATTATTGCCTCATCTTAGAGCAGTAAAGTCATTCCTACTCCTTTCCCTCCATTTCCCTTCCTACAGGGCAGCTAATACACAGATGGGGACCAGGAGTGGATTTTAGTCTTCCCAGACACCATCAGAGCAGGTAAAGGGGCAAAGACTCTCCAGGGAGGACAGGGACTTGTTTCTCAGCGTAGACAGTGGAGTAAGAAATAGCTGTAATTTTGGCCCAGTAGTGGTATGATGTAATCTCATCTATTCTGAAGCCAGGTAATTAATCAAACAAGTTTCCAGTCTATAGGAATGAAGCATTGCAAACTCCCTGGCTCATGCAGTCCAGCCTTTCTAATTTTCATCATATTCAGTGTTTAATACTGCACATAAAAGCATCTCCCTGGCATCACCCTAGTACATTCACACCATGCTCAGTCCTTGTCCTTGGCTTCATTCACTTCATAGCTTGCCAGCCTCCCTCAGCACCCCTCACTTCTTAGATGTTGACAAGGTGGTAGACATGTATGTATGATGATAAGTATATTTAAAAAATATATATATAAATCCATTAGTCTATTATAGTTCAAGAAAAAAGATAATTTAATCAGACTTTGAACGGCAGTATAGATTTTTTTCTCTTTTAATTTTTACCCACAGCAAAACAGAGTCAATAGAAGTGGTTAGGAGCCCTGTAGCTATAACCAGCTACCTCCCTGATGTTCAGTCTGTCTTTGCACATCTCTGCACAGAAGAATTTTGAGTTGCAAGAAGCAAAACATTCATGCTTGTCTAGTTTTGTGGTTTTCTAGTTGTCAGCACCACTTGTTACTCTGTAGGTGGGAGATGCTCAGCTAGTTACACTCCACATGTTTTATAATGTATTCTAAACAAACAATGGAAATTTTATAGTTTATAAAGCTCATGCTACTCTGGCTTCTGCTTTTCTGGCAGTAATGATCAGTGTGGGCAGATCTGATTCCCTCTCTGTGATTGATCTGGGGCAGCACACCCTGTTTTATGGTGCTTTTCCTTGTGAAGAGGAAATGGTTGCCAAGCAAGAGAAATCTCAGCAACAGCTGACTTCTTGCTGGATGTGTTTAGACCATCATCTTATTCCTCTGGAGACCCCATTTCCAGGCATATTCTTGGGTGCAATTATGAATGGATTTCTCTCTTGTCTGAGTTTTATGGTTGTGACTGTTCATGTGTCCTCTGTGGTTGATTCTCCCACTCAACTTGGTTTGCAAGTGAGGGCAGCATGCAGGGTTCCAGCTTTATGATGTTCTGCAGTTGAACTGGTGGGTCTGCTTTCTTTCTGATGTATAGATTATCTCTCTGTCTGTAGATATAGATCTACATCATCACAAAACTATATCAATGCAACCTTACTCTTGCATAAGAATTCTGTCATTTCATAGATCCTCGCTCTTCATAGATCATCGCAGGCTGTCAGCCAGATTCCACTCTGAATTACAGTGGCAGCTTTAGAGTATGTCCAAAGATATAGATAGACCTGCTCTAGATTCACATCAAAGTGATTGAAAGGAGTTTTTTTCCTCTTCTCTAAGCCTAAATTCAAGGAAATAATCCATATGGTTCTTGTTCCAAGTACAAGATGGCATTTCAATTCATCAAGAAGTGCAACTGTTGTCTGCCAGAAGCCCCAAATGTCTGTTTTCTTTTAGCACTATCATATCTCTATGAACACCATAAAGATAACACTAATCTTCTCTAATATGAATGGGCAAACATACCAAAAGCTTTGTTTCTTAAAGAAAACTGTTCTCTTACCTGTTTTTCAGGTGATAATCCTGACACGGCCATGTATGTGCTGCCAATTGTTTTAATTTTTTCAATATCTTGAAATCTCTCTTCACCTAGTAACTAATACATATGGGAAAAAAGTCACTGTTACTTCTGTAATTCTTAATGCAAAATCCTTCAACACAGATCAAAATGAATCATGTGCCCAGAGAATTTCTCTGAGAGACCAAGTCCTGCTGCTGTGTTTCCCTCCACTTCTTTCAGCCCTAACACTGGTTTGGCAATTGGGTCATTCAATCTGCACTTCTGTTTTTTTCCCTTCTACAAAAAATACAGGGAACAGTGGGAAGTGCTAAACGCTTGTATCTGTCTGGGATAGCTATAGGTGCTAAGTAGGCATAAAAACTTGTCAGGTTAAGAATCTGTAAGAGGAAGAATAAATTCAGTCTCTTGACTAAAGCACTGAGTGGAATAGGAGTCACAGTTTGGTCCCTATTCCAAGCCCATGTTCACAGTTTAACTCAGGACTTGCCATGAAATAGAAGCCAGAGCCTTACATTCATTAAGAGACCTAAGCAGAGTTCAGAGTTCAGTTATCAGTGACAATAGGGCTGTGTGTGGAATGTGGGTTTGTATCACCTCATCACAGGCTTTTAAAATGTGTATTGCTGATGTTAATAGCAAAATATCCTGGGGAACTTCATAATAAGCAGTACAGTATCTAATAAATTTAGGCATCAGTGTTGTTAGGCAGTCCTGGTAGAAAGAACTACAAAAAAGTTCACAGACAAAGCCAAGTTCAAACTTGCAGTCCTAAAGGCTCAACTTACTTGGAATTTAAATAAAAAAATTCTTGCTGTGGTCAGGCAGGAAAATAATGGAGCATTTACCCCTTTTTTTTTTTATAGACTGTCACACATTCTTGTGGGTTTGAATTTCCTGTCAATTAAAAACTAAAGGGATTATTTAATTCAAAGGGAGAAACATACCAAAGGCATAACATGAAATATCCCCTGCCATTGAACTAACCGCAGCGCACGTCAGGCAGAGTGCTGGGCTCTTGGAAGCTTTGCTGTGCACGTACAGCTATCACACCATCTGTCTCTAATGGGAGGCTGCACAGCACTGCACACAGGGAATACAAAGCCATATGGTTAATGGCTCCCTTCCAAGGCAGGAAAGTCCAAAAACTTGACCTGCTTCTCATTTTTCTTCAAACTGCCAGAAAAGCCCATTATCTACATTTCCCTCCTACAAGGGCAGCTTTTCCAACTGCTCTCTTAAAGATAAAGATTATTTCTTGTAGCTCTACTTTTGTGAGCAGTCTGAGAGCACCAGGTGTGTGGGCAAGGGGAGAAAATGGTCTTGGTTTAAAACAGCCAATATTTTCATTTCCAGATGGTTGCTGGAAGCAATAGCAAACAGCCCAGTAATTTAAAATGTTTGATAAATATCTAAAATGTATCTTTTTAAGAAAGAAAGAACCTATTGGCTATGAGGCAATTTGGTAGAAATAATATCTTTTTTTTTTTTCATGTAATTCATTATTGTTTCAAAATCTCTATTTTTTTTCCCCTGCTTTATCGAGTCTATTAGATAGCTTCTTTTCCTCTTCAAATAATGGTACCAATTACTTCTTCACAGTATGACAGCATGATGGATTTTGATACTGGGAAAAAATATTCTAACTCATTCCTAAGTCAGCTGCTATTTGTTGTGACATTTTAAATAGGCTTGCTAATTTACCAAGATAGTCCAGGACACGTTTTCAAACACTAGAATGTGGTATCTGAAAAGCAAAAAATGGTTTGATGCCACAATTCATGCACAGCAAAGGTTATATGGAGGTCAGGGCCTGGGATATACACATGGAATGAAACATGTACAAAGCAGTACAAAAAATGAATGTTTCAGGACATGACAGACAATTGCAAAGTAATCATTAAAGTCTGAAAGCAAGATCTACATTCTGCTGAGGCCAGTATTTGTAGCAATATAATATATTAAATTTTGTTGTAATAAACAACATGTAAAAAACTGCAGGATAAAGAAAATGGGTGGGGGGAGAGCCCATGAACTAGAAAGCTCTTATTAAAGCACAAATACCAACAGTAACATAACAGAGATACATAAATGATAGATTAAAAAGGCTAGAAAGAATATTACATTAAGAAAAAAACCAAGCAACTAAACAACATAAGGCTCATAATCTTCAGGAGAAATGTTCTAATAGATTTTTTTTTGTGCAACATCTCTAAGAATGGAAGTTTATCCCTATATGTGTCCTAAGACTACAGTCATATAAAAATTGGGTAACTATAAAAGTAGATTTGCAATGTTCTTTTTATTTTGGTGTATGCACTGCTCCTGTCAGCACCTCTGTGCTTGGGTAGAAATGAGGAAATTCCATGTGACTCTGTTCTATAATGATGCTGTATGTCAAATGAAAAAAAACCTCCACCACCTCCCATTCTGCCTCAGTCAACAGGAATTCTGGATAATATGGAAATCAACATATCTGTGAGCCACCAGGGAAAAAAACCCAACCTGAGTCAGGGTTATGCTTTGAGAAGAGTTATTCACCTGCTCCCCAAGGCCTGCTTTGGGACCAGGTTGCCCCAGCACTGTAAGAAAGAATCCATCACAGCTTGACTCCTCTGTTAGCTCCTACCCCCTGCAGTTGGTGGCAGGTTTTGTTCCACCATTCCCTAGTTTTTCTTTGACTGGCTTTGTTTCTCTAACATAGATCCTTTACCTGGAAAACAAAAGACCAGATCTGGTTTGTATGCCCTTTATTTTGTAGTAACAAGGAAACTTCTAAAAACATGAAAGAAGCAGCCCAGATTTTCTTCTCATGCACCTGTCACAGTTTCCAAACCACGTCAGTTTTTGCCACTGCTTTCATTCAGACACATCTTGGCACTATGGACAGAGCATCCCAACTCCTATTATCTACATAAGGAAAGGAGAAAATTTACAATGTGGAATCTAACTTGAGATTAGAAACTCTATTCAGTTGTCTAAACATTGATGTCTAGTGTCATTTAGAGCATGCTTCCCTTCAAAAGGTCCAATGGCTTGGTCCAGAGTTTTCTGATGGTGCAGTATGGGATGTGATGATCCCCCATGGGTGTCTTAAATCCCCAGGTACCAGTATCTTACACTTTTGTGCTAACACGTCTATATTCAGGTATCTCTACAGAGGTGTTCATGGGATTAAATGTTTTCCCATCACAGACCAGATCTGCTCTGCTCTCTATCTGTACACTGACATTTTGCTTCTAAGGCTGTCTTAATACAGCAGGAAATCTTGGCAAACAATATCACAAAAACCAGAGAATAGTGACATAATGCAGTGTCAGTCAGTACTTGCATGGAAACATTACTGGCCTTGAAACATCAAACCTGAAATGACTTCTGGTTCATTTTCCATGGGTAGAATTACTTACTTCAGTTGTTCTGTCTGGCATATCACCTTTCAGATTGCTTAGACAGAATAAACTGATGGCAGGGTGATGCTGCAAGTAGGTTAGCAGTCAGTGGGGGAATCACATAATTTCATTTACCACTCATACCAGGAATATATCTATTATTCAACCAAACATGTCTGGGACATAATACAGTCCCTAATTAGGTCCTTTATTAATTACAGAGCAGGTGTTAGGGGCCTGAACGTAATATCGTGTTAGGGCTTTTGATGAAAACCTTGTCTGCAGTAATTGCCAGAGCAGCAATGGAATTTTGTTGTGAAGATTATAAGAACACGCATGACAAAATACCTTAAATTAATTCATAGCTTTGCATTAAGTTTGAGCCATAATCTTTTTAATCAGATCTAGAAAGAAAAACAAAACTATTAATCAAGAATCATGCTGAGAGCTGTGTGAGACCTCAGAGATAAGAAGCAGGTATTTATACCTATGGGGAAAACAATGCAGGAGCTTAGGAGTTGACAGAGTTTTCCTCATAGGAGAGTAGTTTTGTTTTCTACTAAAATGCACAGGGATGCTTTCACTGTGAATTCTATTTCCCCCGAGCAATTTCAGTGTATGAGAATTGTATAAACTCTCAATTTCATTGTCTTTCAGAGTTTGGTAATCTTAACTCTGGTCCAGTTTTTGTGAGCTACCCACTCTATGAGCATTCCCTATGCAGATGTCCAGGATGAGAAAGGTGCAGTTAATTCCTTGATCTAGGTTCACAGTTAGGTTCTAGCTTCTGGCATGAGAACAGATATCTTTGTTTTTAAAAAAATGCAGGAAAGCCCCTTTGTGCCTTTACTTTCTACTTACAAAATTAAGACAACACAGAATTAAATTTAAAAAAAACCAAAACAAAATACACTAATTCTCAAATCTTCATTCATCTCTATTCTAAACCCTAGAGAGGTCTTAACTCTGCCAATACTCTTCTGGAAAAAAAAGTTTGCTGTATGCTTAATCTGTGGGTAGAATCATGGTCCAGATGCAAAGACTAAGTATGTCCTGTCTTCTCTCAGAAACTCAGTCTAATTCTTTTTGAGTAGACATTTGGTAAAAGGTGTTCTGTTTTTTCAAACTGCTTGAAGTCCAGTTGATACTCTATCCCAATACAGAAATGAATTTTTAAAATCCCATTATGTAAATAGAGAAAAACCAGAATTTTTTAATGTTTCTCAATGATTTCTTGCTATCCATGTGCCCTCTCCCTTGCAGTTCAGTTCAGCACTAATCATGCTTTGCTCAGTAGAATTCTGAAGACTGTCTTTTTTTCATTTTCCCTTTAAATAGCTTCTCCAAAACCAGTCACAGACCAGTGATGTCAACACCACCTCCCCCTTCCTCTCCCAACTTTTCTATCTGGACCATTCCAATCTAGCACAAAGATCCAATCTCTGTTAAGTAGACATGCCTCAAGTTCTACTTCTACCACTCAAGAGAGCTCAGGAGGGCTACACACTCCTGAAAACTGCTTGCAGTGGGTATGTTCATTCCCTGTGCTGGGTAATTTTGGCCTTACTGTTACAACCTGCTTAGATTTTATAAGCTCTTCACTAGTCTATATTTTGTTCCCTTTCTTTATTCCCCCTGGGCTCATTGCAGGATGTGATACCATCTGTTTAAGCTTCTTTCCTAACTACTTGGCAGAGTTTGCCATACAAAGCATTCAACTTCCTGACTTCCTCTTCCCTTTCCAGGTTTTCCTTGCTTCCACCTGGCAAGAGCTACACTGGGGATCTGACTTTTCTCCTGTTGACCATATTCCTTCCTCAGCTCCCTTTCTGAAAGTAGTTAACTAGACAGGATAAATAAATTATTTTTTCTTTCTACATCTTTTCTATTTCTTTTTGGTGGGTTTTATTTCTAAATGTTCCTTTACCTCTGAATTCCTCAGTAAAGCAAGCAGCTTACTTCATTTACCCCTGTAGGACACACCTGACCAGGCAAGTCTCACCTTTCATTCCTTACCCAACTTTTACTTTTGCTTCACATTTAGCTTGACACTGTTTTACATTTAACATTCACTGAGTTCATTCAACCAATGTCTTCAAAAAAACAGCTTTATCTTTTAGATTTAGAGCCCTACTTTCCAGAACTGTTGCAAATATAAATTTATTTTTTTCTACAGAACTAAGGCATTTTCTACTTCTATGCTTTTATTTATGCATGTTTATACTCAAGTAACTACTGATTTCAGCCTCTATCTCACTAGGTCATTCAGACTGAAGTTTAACAAGACAGTGCAAAAAGCAAAACAGATAATTGTAATTGGAGTAAAAAAAAAAAATCAGACAGTTATTGGGAGCAGAACAGTTACTAAATACGATAATTTAGGAAAATGTATTTGATATTTGGGAACTCATTGTTTAAGCACTATCAGCTGTTCTCTAGTAGCTGGTATTACCTCATCAAAGTCTGCAATGATTTCATTCAGCAAGCGCAGACATTCCACTCCTTGGTTGTTCATCTCGGTCTGGGAGTAGAAATCAGCAAATCCAGGAATAGAAGCAAACATCACACCAACAGCATCGTAGGACTGAGAGTATAATTCCTAAAAGAACAATAAAGAAAAATTAGGTGAAGTGGCAATATAGGGTAGAGAATGTAATTGGCTGCAATTAACATGGGTTTCTTGGCTTTTTTTCCATGCCCAGTACCTTAATATCTGCCATTAGCATTAGTATATTCAGTGTTAGCCAAGGTCAACAGGAGGAAGCTGACAGCTCTCACATTTTTATCATGATTATATGCAGGGTTTGCCCTTTCTTTGAAAGCCTGCTCTTTCTGCTTCTGAGGCCAGGGGCTACACTAGCAAAAATTAAATAGAATTTTTCAGTTTGATTTATATGTGGAACCACTTGAAGTAACGAAGGATTCATTTGCAAGTATGAATACCAGAGAATCAAACACTGTTAGGCGAGTAAAAGTAACCTAATGTTAATTATTCATTATTGTTTAAGTCTTTCTCATAAATGCTTGCAGTTGACAATACATTTCTAAATGTGTTGATTAAGAGCAATCAGATGGAACCATCTAAAAGGTCTAATATGATCTCTTAGTAAATTATGAGTGATCGGATGGAATAATTAAAAATCTCTAATATTATTAGTCCCTCAGTTGCCACATGTTCTGGTGGGCAGTTTATACTTCACACTACTACATTTCTTCACAAGTTTGTTTATTCACAGGTTTTCAGAGAACCCTAACCCTGGGGTAAACTATGGTTCTCCTAAGTAGACTGTGGGGCTCTTTCTTTGCCTGACTCTGAGGGGTTGCTGCTATTTGGGTTTGAAAGAAGGGAGAAACAGAAATTAAGGTGATAATGGTGTTACTAGAAACACAAAGCAGCTTATAAGGGATAGGACGCAGGGGGCTGTTAGGGTAAGGTGTCCCCTGGGATAGACTTTCACTTAAGTTATTAATGTAATTTGTTTATGGATGGGTCCTTATCGTTATGTATGTGAAAATGCAGTCAGTTCTCTGAACCCAAACAAATTTTTAGGAACAAAACTAATTTCAACTTTAAAATGCCACAGAACGACCCTCCCCACAACTTCTGGTAAGTTCTCTAGTGGCTAATACAATCACATGCATGATCTTTTGCTTTATTTTATTTTATTTTTTTTTTCTACCTTCAACTTCTGTAGTTTTAGCCAATGGCAGATACTTTCATTTCTGTTCTGGGACTTCTCTGATGACATCCTGACCTGAAGTAGTTGCTTCTCAATGTTCTTGTCAGTGTGCTTTAGGAAATTTTAGTACTTTGGTCTCATGATTAAAGTATTTACTGCTGGATGCCACATACCTGATGTGAAAACCTCAGTCTCCTTCCTTCATACTGCATTACCCTAGAAAAGCATCTTGAACCCCTGCCCTGCACTTTATTGTTCTACTCATGCTGCTGCTTATCTAGACTCTAACAATTGTGTCCTACGGTAAAAGTGGGAAAATTATCCTAGTTTCCAAAGACACTGAAAAACTTTGACTGAGAAAAATACATGATTCATTCCCTTCCTGCCTTTAGACTTTCTTTCACTGATGAGCATCTGCAGGGTCATGGAAGCCATACTCTTGACACTCTTATTCCTTTCAATTGATATTGAAAAAAGTAATACACAAGATATTTTATGGGTGCTTATGGAGACTAGACAATATGTGCTAGGAGAAGCATATATACACTCGGCATAGTCTTTTCTCAGATCATGAAGCTAGAAAACAACTCTCTGAGTCTTCAGCTGCTCCATTTTCTATTTTTGGTAAGAAGCATCAAGACAGCAATAATACATCCATGAGAAAATGCTTCCAGTACACATTTGGGAATTCATTTCTTGAGAGTGGAGAAATTAACTTCATGGCCAGACATGAACTGCAGGATTGATTGTACTGAAATCTGGTAGATGTTACAGCTGGCCAGCTCATGCATAAATCATCCTCAAGTAGAGTCACTCTGGAAATTGCCTTACAAAAAGCAGGGGTGGTGGAATTGAATTCAGTGGCAAATTATTGAAGCATCAGCAGTGATCCATGGGGCATCTCTTTGCTTCAGAAGATTAGTATGGATGTGAGTGTGTGTGAATCAATGTGTAAGAGAGGACACGTGCAAATCCATAATGCAGATATGCCAGAACACTCTGATGGTTGGTACTGGGGTCTGCTTCATTTGCTCTATTTGCATTTTAACCTAGTTGCTTTCACACACACATTTTCTCATGCGCAGAGCAGTGTTTTTATGGCAGTTCCATACCCACAGAGTGAAAAATTTCTCAAGAGGCTGATTTCTGAAGTGCCTTTTCTTGTAGCTTCTCACTGCATCATCCTGCCTTAGATGATATTTGAAAACACATCTTCAGAAAACGATTCCTCATTGTGCAGTCTAACTCATCTGGCTACTTCTATATCCAAAGTGTACAACAGCAAAGGGTATCTGCTGGCAACCTAAATCTTGCAACATTTGTAACCTGTTAATTATAAACGATAATCCAAACATGCCATATAAAGATTCCAGTTTCATCATACAGTAACTTTTATTCCTAGACAATTTTATAATATGCATTTTCCTTATTTCAGTAAGTGACTTACTGCTGCTTTCAGAAACAAATTCTGGGTTCTCCTTTATCCCTTCAGCAACCTCTTTTCAAACTCTTTCCTAGGAATATCCATTACCAAGCTTTTCTTTGTGTACTACAAGCAGTCTTTAGGAACATAGCCACAAACTATACTTCTGAAACAGATGTTTTTGTCAGCTGCCCCAGAGGCAGTGCAGAAGCGATACGAAGATGCAAGAGGTTCATGTCTGTTGCAGCCCACTGTACACATTCCTTCCACAATAACTGGCAGGGCTGTAATAATACTCCCGCTGGGCTATCTTAAAGTTTCACAGGCATTCTGTTAAATTCAAAAATCTTCTAGGAATACTAGATTTTCATAGATATAGCTTGTAAGGGACCTCTGAAGGTCATCTGACACAGTTCCCTCTCAAAGCAGGATCAGACCACAATTCTGAGCCCTGATGCAATAAACACTTTCCTTTTTTTCTTTTCTTTTTACTTTATATCTAACAGATTTCCATATGTCTCCTACTAGCGAGTCTGACCCTAGAAACACTGCTCCAGTGGTCCTGGAAGTGCACAACTCTTTACATTAAATCATCAATGTTTATTTAATGTAGACCAGGTAATAAATATTGTCAGTATTTGTATAATGAATCCCATAAAGAACTGAGTTCTATCAGTTTCCTAACAGATCCACTTTTCCTTTTGTTAATTAGGTAAATATATCAGAAATAAAACTGAAACCTACTTCATTATCCCGATCCTTCTCCAGGAAGTGACGGGCAACGTGACTGGGTAAAATATTCCGCAGCATATTTTCATTGTGCTCTCTTAACTCCTTCATTTCATTGATTTCTTCTTTTGCTTGAACACGCCACAGAAAATCCAACCTTGCTGTGTATTCAAGCTGTAGTTCCAGAAAGAAATAAAAAGCAAAAATAAAACCTGACAAGATAAAAGTAGAGATTCTATTGTCACCCTGGCAGGCTGCTCCTGCCATGTAACCACCTTTAGTGCTGCTGGAGATCTTTGACTCTGAAAGAATTTGATTTCATTCCAGAAAAAGAGATTATTTCTTTGTCTTGTGTATGGTGAGTGTCTCAGAGGCAAAATAATATTTGTCTTATTTCTGCTATGGACAGTGGCTAGAAAATGTCACAAAATTATTTTTCTTTTAAACACTTATTAGTTCTATAATGCAGTCAGACAGGAGGTAAGGTATTGGAAGATATTGGTACTAGTATAAAATAAATATGTTTTCCTTTTCATATGTTTTTTCAAATGAACTGGGTTTCATGAGAAAATAGGACAAGGGACATTTTAAACACTTTGTAGAGAGAGGGAGATTACTTCTAAAAGAGAAACATCTTTCAGCAATGCTATACCTGACAGCCCAGCACACTCCCAAATCTGTGGCACCAAAATGAAGTATTTCTGCTGTTTGGACATGCAGTTATTTGCTACTGAAGTCTTTAGTAAGATAGTGAAATATATGCTGTTTGATGGCCCCTCAAATACTCTGTCCCTGATGTATTGAGGATCCAGAGTCTGCAATCACAATTTAATACATGCACAGTGGCATTGCCCAAAACCCTCAGCTGCAAACCAAAGTTAAGTGGTTTGCAGTGCTGTATGTATGCAGAACAAAAGGAAGATTTCCACACTGCCTAGCTTATATAGAATGTATTTTTACTATGTAAAAAAATACATATTCATGTATACATAAATTACAAGTGTCTGCTAGCTGAAGTAGAGAATATGTTGGAACATCATGTCACTTGCCTGAGGGGCACATGTGTGTCAGCACATGGACAAGACCAGCACTGCCAGAACTTTTGTGTGCATTACACTGGTGGAGAGATTTAAGCAGATTTTAAGGCAGATGATACTGTAGCTTTCAGAGACTTACTAAACTACAGCCTTATTGAAAATTACTGTGTGTAGTAAACTGAAAGAGAAAATATATTTGTGAGACCTGAGATGCTCTAACCAGAGATAATAATGAAACACCCAGCAGAGAAGCTCGTAACAGCAGCCAACAGATGAATTCTACAATTGGGCGAGACATCAAATGGTTTCCCAAAAGGGATTAAGGGAGCAGTTGGGATACAGTTCATGTACCAAGCTGAAATAAAGGGCAAGGCTGCAGTGGGTGGGAGTCACTAAGAAGCCAGGCCTCAAGCATTGCTTAGTGATTCATCTTGTTCACAGTTTTCATCACCAGAAGTGCCCAACTGCAAACTATTCAGAAGAAACTGCAGAGCACCTTGCAAGGGGCTTGGAGGTACTCCAGGCAGCTTTCCTTCCTAAAAACAACCCTGGAATGATGTAAACTTCCAAAGCTTGTATGCATTGATTTACTTGCCCTCTGGATGCAACTGCCACATTTATATTGACTAAAATTTTGCAAGGAGTTCTAAAGGTCTCTTACAGATTGGCTTGGAGCAGGAGCTGTGGGTGGATTCTGTATTCTTTGATGTTTCAGATATTTAATGCTACTACAATAAGAGCTTTGAAAAAAAAACTGTAGTAAAGTTTTTCACAGTTGATTTCTTATGGTTCTGTACAGAAAAATTTCACATCTCTAAACCTACCTCAAAATAGCAGCAGCTAATCTTTACATTTTAGATAAAGTCTTTCTTGTTATTTATAATCACATTGTAACATGAAATATTTTTCTTGCTTTATCAGTGGACAACTGAGATGACACAATCAGTTCAGAGATAACAGGGTGTGCTACAGATGAGGTTTGAAAATAGAAGAGTGTAAGAAGTTGCTTTGCTAACTTCTGATATTTTTTAACACTAAAAAAAAAAAAATATAAGGTTGGGCTATGGGTTTATTTTTTGATAGTGTAAAGAAAGTCTCCTGTGCACAGTGATGCCAATAAAAATGAATGTCAGCAACAGAAATCCTGAAATGTCCAAGTTTTCTTGCCCTGATATGTGTGTAGCTCTATAACACCCCCTCCCACACACACCAATTCCAATGGTGAGTGAAGAAAATAGAGGTGATGTATTGCACAGAAGGTCTAGCACTACCAGTGTCTCATAAATGAGGTATAACCCAACCACTCTGCAGACAATTGCCACATGCAAGTAAAGTGCAAGGTAAAGATCAGTGTTTGAGAGCATATTCCTTAGAGAATAAGAGAAGAGAATTTACATTCCAAAGGGACGCTTTCAACCACCAAAACTAGTCTAAACATAAAACAAGCAAATATCCTTTCTTGACTAGACTAAAATCTGAATATAGAAAGGATAGTGAAGAGACCTGAAGCATAATACCAGAATTCAGTATATCTCATCCTTTCTTTTTCTCTTTCAGTTGGAACAATTTCCTCTTTCCATTTCTTCTTTCCTCCCTTTTTTCCCAAGCACGAAGAAGGTTCACATGGTCATCTTTGTTGCAAATAAATTATTGTGTAGGGATGTAAGTCTTGTCTTCCCACAAGGCTCTGTGGAGCTAAGCTGCAGTCCTGACATCCAGAAGTCATGAAGTACTTCTGTCTGTGCCTGCCCTGTCAAAGTTCAAATCTTCAAGGTTCAAGTCGTGTAACAAAGAGCAGAGGAGTAAATCTGTCAGTCAACACTTGTCTACACCAGAATACTCATCTGGTATTGGTAAGACCTGCACTTAGATCTACAATCTAAAATAAACTGTAAATTTTGCCCTCTGTTTTATAAGTCTTCCTTCTAGGTCTAATTGTGGTGGTGGTAGAGATTGAGTCTGCTGTGGGTAGTTTCATTCTCTCTTTGCAATTGGTAAAACCTTCTATTTTAAAGACACAGCAGAAAGTTTCACTTCGGGTTAATAAGCTGTTTATATCATGGGTTTTCTCTAGATATGTATTTCTAGTAGAGAAGTCTGTATATGGTATTGTATTTTGATAAGATTTCAAGGGAAATTTTATGTTACTATAAAACATTTTACTTAACTCATTAATAGGCAAAGCACCTAAACACACCTTTTACAACACAGTAACTCTAACTTGAAAATTAGCCACACTTCTTCATGTGCTTTTCCTCAAATTTAATTTGTAGAAACACTGTTGTAAAATATATATTACTCACACTACTTTTAATTGTGCTAAAGCACAACAGACCTTTGAGATTTACTGGCTGAAATACAGGTGAGATCTTAAGAAAGGACTATGTCTAATTAGATGGTCTCACATAACTTCTTTTTGAGTTCAACTTTAAAATCTGGGTGCAGAATTGAGGATTAATTTTAAATCATGATGGATAAAGTTGTTCAGAAATTAAAGGCCCATAAATTTAATCTTAAAAAATAATATTTTTTTCTCTTTAGGGTTTTGTTGGTTTTTTTTTTGTAAATCCCCATAAAATGAAGATACTTTTAAGTTATTCTACTTCAGAATACTTTTGCAGTTTGTTCAAAGCAAAGCTGTGCTGGAGGACAGATTGATTGGACTTACTGTGCTCACCATCAGTTCAGACAACTGAAGAGATTTTAATGTGCTCTGGATCAAATTTTTACATATTTTTTAGTTGGCATTTATACTGAGACCTTTATGTTAACTCTATAATAAGAAATTAAATGATACAAGGAAATGTTGCTGGGCAGTGCTGTAGAATATTGTTAAATTGACAGAATGGCCCTATGAATCATTTGGGAGAACATTCAGAAGTTAGCACATCTCAGGGACCATTTCCAATGGCAGTTTGAGTGCAGCCACCCTGTTTTATGGCACAAAGATTAATAGGATGGAAAAAGACTGTGCTGTGCTAACAGGCCTCTGGGCTGGAAAATACTCTTAAACACCACAGTCTACGCTTTTGTAGAAGATAGATGTTTATGCTCAGAATTATGATCCTGAAGGACATTTCCTGGATTCTAATCCTTGCTGTACATAAAATCCTTTAGTGCTTTCTCAGAACTTTCACTTTAGACAATTCTAAACCCTTAAATCTGTATGGTTGTGTTAAGAATCATTGGAAGTATTACAAAGTTTATCATAAATCTGGGATGTTCCATTTTTGTTTGTTGCATGTATTTCCTATATGGGTTTTATGTATTGATAAAATATGTCAAAGTACATTGTTTTTCATCAAATTTATATCTGGACAGAAAGCACATTGTATTCCTTGCTTCCCTTACTGATTTGTCATTTCCTCAAAAAGAAGATACAAAGAAAGACGATTACTAGAAATTTAGACATTGTCTTATTTTTGTTCTCCTGTGGAAGGGATTGGGCCTGTAGGTACCTTCACAGCTTACAAAATTATTTTGTAATATTGTAATAAAGTGTAAAAAATTGTTTTCTTAATCACAGCAAAATTTCTTTCTCAAATTAGGATTAAGAAATGCTGGTAATAATCAGCCCAATGCTCTTGAAGGGAAAAATATTTAAGCAAGTTGAATATGCAGGGCAATGTCTAAAGGCAAGAATGGTTGCTGCTCCCTTTAATGCAGTGGTTCTCTTTGCCTTTATATGAACAGAAAGTGCCTGAAGTCAGCAAGTTTGACACGTAGCAGCCTAGAGGTTGTCAACCAGAAGTGCTGTGGAAAAAACATCCTGCTTTAGATTGCTTGTACTCAATACATTTTTCTAAACTTAATTTGTCATATTTCTTTCTCCTTGTGCACTGTGTATGGATGTTGGAAATACCCAGTTTCTCAGTTCCTCCTTGAAGATATCAGTTCTAAATCTCTGAGACCCCTAAATCCTGGTTATGATCTAAGTCCATGTGAAAGAATTCTTACAAGTGGTCCATGACACAAAGAAATTAGTGTTGGTGCTTAACTGCATATTTTCCTCATTTTCTCCAATCTGTTGTTTTCCCTCTAAACACATACTGAGTTATTCAATGGGAGTTTAGTGTTTACTGTTTGTAACTCCCTTTCTGCACTTTGGTTTTATGCCTACTCAAGTGCACTGAATCAGTCATATGCCACTGGAATTGTACATGTACCTAAGATAAATCAAGTCTTGTTGTTCCTTCAGTTTATATCAGAAAATGCAAAATGACTTGTATATTGCAGCATATAATATTGCACATATTCTTTAAGAATTCTAGGCAGTGTCAGATGTGGGCTTTCTTTAATCAGATTCTGCATATGGTTTATTAAATTGCTAAAGGTCATATGATCAAGTGGATAAAAAGGCAGTTGGTATTTTGAAAGTAATTATTGTCACATCCTGTAATTGCAAGTGATATAGGGAATGGTTAAAGCAAATGTTTGCATTACCTGTTGACCATGATAAAATACAGCTAAAAGGAACATTGCCATCAGTAGTAAAGATGCTTCCTTTGTACCCAGGAAGTCTGTGCTGGAAAAAAAAAATCCAAGATAAAATAGAGTTATTGATTTTTTAGTGTTGTAGCTGTTCAGAAGTTTCATTTGATTATTCACACTAGTACTTCTTGTTCTTTAAAAAATCCCCTGTATTTGAAAATTTAACTTAGCAATAATTAGTTCAAGAGGACGGGAACATAACTGGAGTGCTGACTGGAGACAAATGTATTAAATAACTATTGTAGCCATTAGCTATGCTAGAGGATATTCTCAGCTCTTTCTAACTCTTGTGGGATAAAAGTAATTTGAGAGTTTCATTGATACAGGGAGTAGAAACTGCGCTGGGTTATCTTCAAAGATTTTCACACAAGGGAGAATATTTCTTTGCCATGCTTGATTAACGACAAGAATTAAAAACAATGATCATGATTTCTACTAGTTACATAGCCAAAGTATTGCTTACTGCCATTCCTTGTGTTTGCTGGTACTGCTGTGAGTGTGCAATATGTTTTATCTTTAGTCTGCAGGGGGATAACTAGCATGAGAAAAAAGAATTGCATCCCAATGTAGTAGCTTGCTGTTGTAGAAAGCTAGAAAGGAAAGATGCACACAGACCCTTACTATGTGTAAAAATGTGGCTGTTGTGAAAGTAAGTTCTAATGTAAATCCATACTTTTCTGTTGTTCTGAGGATCTTCATTTGGCACACAAAGTACAAGCAACTCCAATATTAAATTGGTCAAGTGTCAAAGCTGAAGAAGTGTTTCTCTGAATAAGCTAAATCACTGCTGCACTAGGTTCAGTCACTACAACACTTAGTGCACCTTTGACTCTACAAATTACTGTGGGTCTTCTCTTCAACTTCCCTTCCTGTGAAGGAAGTCTGGGAGGAGGAGTCTGTCCTTCAAATACACTTCTAAAAAAAGGGATCATTTCTGTATTCCTATGTCTTTCACAACTGCACATTATAATTTGGATTTTATTCAGTTAAAACCTTGCTGCTAAATATCAATTGATTGCTCCTGGTTTTGTTTTTTTTTTTTTTTTTTAAATTGAGCTGATAGTTCCAACCAGTATCTCTGGAGTTTTCAAGAATAGAAGCAACTGTTGTAAATGTACTGTAATGCATTGTTCTAGTAACATGGATAGGCTGTGGGAGACATAAAAGACAAGATCTGTTCAATATTTAAATATCCTCATGAAAAGAATTTTTTAATAAAAAAGCCTAAGAAAGAATCACGTTATAAATATTTCTTGATTAGTCATTGACTCTTGAAACCATCATTCCATAACGTGTACTCTGCAGGATTTGACCCATTACCTTGTTAAAAAACTTCCTAAAAGAGGTTGTGAACACTTACTCTCCATTGTGGTTAAAGTTGTCATACTGCAGAAAAAGGGAAGCATAAATGGTCTCAGTCAGCAGAGAATAGATGGCAATCATGATGAGAAGTACTGCCAGCTTCAGGACAGAGTTGAGACGAAGGAAGACTGCACAGGTCACCATGGCCAGCACACCAGTGAAGACAAAATACTGAATAAAAACCAACAATGGTTACTTTCACTGACCAGTGACTACATATTAACTCTATAAATATCTACATAAATGACCATGTGATCAGGAGTACAAAAAAATCGCTCTAGGTTTCAGTGTTCAGTTGTCTTCTTAGGGTACAGGGCACTTTGAAAATAAGGGTTTTGCTAAAATAGCGAGTGAAATTATAAATTATGTATTTTGCATTACACTTCCATGTCAGCAGAAATCCTCCTCTGTGCCTTTATGGCATTTTCATTGTCTTAGAAGGCAAAGGGCATCCTCTGTAGTTAAAAAAGGAGAGGTGCTGCATGTAATAGTTTGTTAATGAAAAGTCAGCTGAGAGGAAATAATTTATTCATTTGGATTTAGAATTTCCACAAAACCCACGTTACTCAGCGTAGGAGAACCATATTCCTGCTTTAATCAAAGAATCACAGAATCATAGAATAGATTGGGTGGGAAGGGTGTGTGAAGATCAGGTAGTTCCAACTTCCCTGCCATGGGCAAACACACCTTCCAGTAGGTAAGATTGCTCAAAGCTCCACCCAACCTTGCCTTGAACAATTCCTTTTCCCATGATACTTGAACAGAGGATAAAACTATATGTTTGGGTGTTTGTTTGTTTGGTTTTGATGGGTTTTTTGTTTGTTTGTGGCTTTTAAAAATTATATTTTTAATATATAAGGTCTAGCTTAGTTACGTTACTCTTACAATGTGATGACTGAAAGTTTTATTAATATCTCATTTTCTAATCTCTTCATTGTCTCATTTTTCTCAGTGATTAGTAATCTGTCAAATGCAATCTATGCAGCTGATACTGGCTATAGAGAGACAATCATGGCCGTGAGCTGTCACCAACTCCCACAGTCTAAATGTAGTTTAAATTAGCTACTATTATAGAGCATTAGGAGAAGACAGCATTCATTTTTCTGAGTACAGTTCCTCTGGAGGCAAGATTGTGTCCTGCCATTTTGCAGCACACCGCTGGCATTATCATGACATCGCCATACAACTTTCTAAGCAATATCCTTCTTTTATCTACACATGACTAATCCATTGATTTTGTTGCCTGCTTGCTCATCATAAAGAGGATTTTTTTTTTCTCCAAAAGCAAATTTAAAGTAACTACAACAATATGACTGCTGGTTTTGCTATATAAGAAGTAATAACCTTTGTTAGCTTCAAATGAATTAAGTAGTGTGTTTTATTGCAGTAGGTTCATTGATGTGTTTTCACCGTAAAGGTTCTGTATGAAGTTCAAAGGTTGAAAATTGGTTGTAATGCCCCATTAGACCACAAGATTAATTTATTCTTCTTAATCTGCTTCTGCTCTATCTCTCATGATATAGATAGATTCAAAGGTTCGGCTTCACAGTGTTGTTAAGGAACCTGACTATCACCAGTGCACAGGTCATTGATTTCAGGTAGTGGATGGCAGATAACCTTTGTGGGATGGTGCCTCAGATTCAAAGGTACCCCCAGAAATACCTCAGGATAGGAACAGATGTCCGTAAAAGATGCAGATGAATTGAACGTCTGGTTCTTCAGGGCTACTGGTTTGTCAAAATCACACCAAAGCTGTGAAGAAAACAAAACAAAACAAAACAAAACAACAAAATCAGGGCTCCATTATGCACTGGTAACTAAGGGCTTTTGTCACTGGCTGTCTGGATTCAAGGATAGAACTAGTTGACCTGCTGCTCTCCATTGCTGGCTTCTTAACTGACACCAAGGGCCAAACAGACAGTAAGACATAATGTGGAGATAAAATGGAAAGGTGGGAGCTATTCTTACTACAGACATTTAGCATCTGAGTAACCTTCATATCCTCTTGCTGCCAAAGGGGAAAGATGAGCTCCTCCGGGAGTTTTACAGGGGTGATGTTGGACTCTTAAGGATTACTCTCTCAATATATTTATACTTTGTTATAAAATATAGACAAAATAACTGAACTGGGAGAATAAAATCGTAATAACTAAACTGGTAGTATAAAATCAGGTTCAATGTGTGTACTTGTATGCAAGCAGCTTTTTTCTGCTATGTTGTTATGGAGGATGTTATCCCTATAGATGTGGTACAGAATGCCATGGCATCATGCACAATTGGCCTGTGCCAAAATATAATGTGGTCCCAGAACTGCAACTGTGATGCCTAGAATGGAAAGGAATTAAATTTAATTCATGATGCAATGGTTTGGAGAATGAAATACTGCCTTTTGCCATTATGACCTGCATTCATCTTAATGGTATTTCAAAACAGGTCTATTAAGTATAAAAAAAAATAACAGTGTTGAGTTGCAATACATCACAGTCTTAGAACACAGGAAAAAAAAAGTCATTATTGGTTTCATATTTTGACAGTTAAGGCAGAAGGAGTCTCCTGTTACACATATTAATCCAATCTGAATGTTTATACTAGGTCATTTTATCAACCCAGTAAGTACAAGCTATTTCCCCTGTTTTTCTTTCTAACAGATTTAGAGAGTTTGTTTAATGAGGCCCGATTTCTTATAATTAAATTCTAATGAATTTTGATCTTGGAATGCTCTTGTTTGTTCTTTCAGCAATTCAGTTATCTTTTAAATGCAGCAACATTATCTGGGATGTCTGTGCAGTCCTCTGTGACAACAAATAGTCAATGGTACTTTCTGAAAGTTTATGAGCTACACAGCACCTTTGTGCAGGGAAGAGTGTCATGAGAACTACTTTTTGTATCTTTTTAAGATACCTTCAGGATTACAAATTTAATTCTGATTTTATAGCAATAAGAATGCACCTGCTGTAAATAACCACGAGACTCATTGGCCCCCTGATGGAAACAAAGCCTTATGTCCCTTCTTAGAAAGCATCTGAGTCTTAGTCCTCTCCAGCTGGGTGCATTTGAAGTCAGTGGAATCATAGAGCTGCATGACCTGCTCTTAATGCCTTCAGGTCCCTCCTGAGCACCTGTTATTATGGCACAGTTTTGACATATGAAATAATAATCTGAATGTTATGATTCCCAGTAGAAGTCAGGACATAGTGACTCAAGTCATTGCCATCCTAAATGTATGACAATCTGTTTACTGCTTTATAGAAACCCACTGGTATGATGGCAGAAAGAATTCTATTCTGACTGGTTTTGGATTAGCCATCCCACAAGATTGCAGTGAACAAAATGTTGAAAACTAACCCATAGATATCAGGGGAAAATCTCATTATCTTCATATCCATAGCAAACCGAGTATAGACAGCCCATTAGGGTTGTTTCAAAAGCAAAAAATAATTTTACCAAAACTTTTCCTGACAAATATTTGTTGAACATGCTTTAAAATGCTCCCAATTCTACAACACTCCCTAGTGATCTATTATATAATGTCCCCTTGTCCTTATCTTCAGGAAGTTTTTAGCCCTATTGAACTTCCCGTCATTTGCCATATTTATATTTTCTCTACAAGGATAGCAATCAGAGGCTTTATTCTTCTTCCTCTGACTGACTGCATGGTATCACTAAAAAATGCAGACAGATGCTATGTCCTTCCATGCTGGCAACCTCAATTCAATCATGGAAGAACAACAGAAATAGAATGTAGTAAGGTCTCATTTGTTTTAGCAAAAGATGAGGTAAACCCTTGAAGTATCAGACTTATTCCAGTAATATAATCTTAGTTATTATTAATCAGTACTGGATACTTATTGTTGCTCTTGTGTTGTTCTAATTGTTATTGCTGTTACTGGCACTAAATGCTTTACTGGTCTCACCTAGACAGAATTAACTATTTTTGAAGAATAAAATTCATCTGAAAAAGCACTGCTACATCCATAGCCTGAAGGTGCTCGCTCTACAAGAGGAAAGAATGATGAAAATGTTAAACTATCAGTGAGATATTTACCTTCTTCTTGGTTTAGGCTTCAACACCTGCCAGGTTGTCTGACATGGTAATCTGCCTAATTCATGCAAAGATGCCTCATATTTCTAAAGACACCAGGATAATCAGGGTGCTGTTTTATTTGCACATAAGACCCCATTATTTTACCCTGTGACATTGTATAGAGCCAGGTTCACCAATATTTTAATGTAACCACAGCTGATAAGCAAAACTTAGTACATGCCTTTCCTCACAGATATACTGATAAACTTTGCTCTAAATCTGTCACACCTTTGAGTCTTAGTGGAGATGTGTAAACTAGGAATCAAAACAGACTAAACTCCCTGTATAGGCAGTGGAGAGAGAAAAATATCTTTACTGGGACCAGTATGACCAAAATAAACCTTAGGGGATGCCTGTTTTTCTGCAGTTACTATACAGAAAGCTGAAAGTGTCTATAGCCATGGTTTGGTGCTTCATCTAGGGTGAATCCAGACTAAAAGGGTCTGTCAAACCACTAAATGGGCAAGGCAAGGTATGTTTAGAATTTATGCATCTTAACTTCATTTGCTGTGGTTACTGGCTCAGCTTGACCTGCTCAGTCCATTCTTTGAAGGTATTTTCTGGATTTGTTGACACTTCTCATTTCTTTAGTAGCCTAATTAATGGGAGAACTGTGAAACAAGGAATTTAATATCTATAAGAATTACTTGGATTGATAGTGTTTAAGAATGTACATCAGCAAGTCAGAAAATTACAAATGCTCCTCAAAGGGTAGCTACATTGAACAGAAAGTATCAAAAGGGTTGAGGGAGGTAAAAATAGGTATTTCAAAAATGCGTAATTTAAGCAACAGATTGAATTTTCTGAACCAGTGGTACTTTGCCTTTTACATTTAAATCATAGCTGGATTATAAACACATTAGTTAGGAAGTCCTGCAGCAAGATTAATAATCAATAAATAATCTTTTCCTGTGTAATATTCCCTGGTTCTCTGTAAGCTTACAATATTGATGATGGCTCCAAGAAAATTAATCAGAATGGATGCAAATATAATGACATTCCTGGCCAGGTAGGTCTCATTAATCCAGCAGCAAGTTTTCCGGAGCATTAAGGGTAAACATTTGTAATCCTCTGCCGTAGTGATTAGCACAAGAGCGGAGTGCAGCATAATGAGAATAGAAAACTGAATGACCATTGGTATCACCCTGGGAAGAAAAAAAAAAAAAAAAAAGAGAAGCCAGCATTAATCCTCAACACAATACCACTGCTAATAAAAACAAATGTGTAAACAGTTAAGACTAGGAAAAAAAAGTCATCATAAATCTGAGACAATTAGTTGAGGAAAAAACCCAGAAAAAGCAAAGATTTGTTCATAGGTCTGCCATTGCTTCACATGGTTTCTTGCTGAGAAACTCCTATTGAACAAACAAGCCAAGAAAATCATTGCCAATTCCCCTGTCTATATAAAGTCAGAGTAGCATGAATGTTTTTTCTTTTGGGACTTAGTTGTCCCTTAAATTTTCTTTTAGAGAAAATCTATACAGCCTAAGGATCCTGTTGCCACTTACTAGAACTGATCTACTGATTTTAGCCTATGGAAATTTGGCTTCAGAAGAGCAAATTCTAAACTCGTACAGATCTGAATTTGTATCTGTGGCTTGAGTCTATCATCTTCACTCTAAAAAATGTCACTTGCTGGGACACTGAGTCCTGTAAAGTACTGGGAGAGAGTAACATGGAATTAACTTCAAACATTCTTATCACTTGCTAAAATTAATCAAGCTAACACAGAAGTATGATCAAGGGACAAGATTTTGAAATCAGCATGCAAACCTCTGAATAATTTACAGTAATGCAGCTATGGATTATATGTACAGCTCCTATTCTCAGAACCTCAGAATTAAGTAATGTTGCAGTGTAGGAGTCCAGAAAAGAAAAGTGGCTAAACAGAAAACGAGGGTCTAGTTATTGGAGAGTTTTTCTTCTAGAACATGTCTGAACTGCTGTAAGTAATATACATGGGCATAAGATGGTATTTTTTTTGTTGTTGTTTTTGTAGTACCAAATGATATTACAAAATGTCTTGAAATAAAATGGGAAAAATACCAAAATGGAAGTTATGTTCCCTAATGAACAGAAACTTCCCTTGAGAGCTTTCTTGTGGTAATACAAGCTTTGACACTGCTCTGATGATGTACCATTGGTATAAGATGTCTTACACTTGGGTCAGCTTTTCACTTCAACAAGATTTGTCAAAGTTTTGTGTGTGACTTGAATACAGAGCACAGTGGAGCTTCCCAAAATAGTTCTCATCCTCTTCCGTGACTTCACCCAGAAGTAAAGCTTTTGAAATAAGGAACAAGGTAGCCAGTAAAACCAAATTATTATTATGAAGGGAAGAGTGAATAATGAGGATATAAAGACTGGAGCTGGAGACAGAGATGTCAACCTCTGTGACTAAAAGTTATGTGGGAAGATTCTTATTACTTCCTCAAAGTCCTAAAGCTACCAAACAGAGATGCAATGCAATGGTGCCTTGAAAGCAGCTTCTGTCTGTGAAAATACACTGAAAACCAAAGGAGACGGTCAACAAAGCTAGGGAAATCTGGACAATTTATTTGTGGAGAGACAGTTAATGGATTCAAGAGAGCTGTGTAGTGAGGATAGAATTAATCTTACTGCACAGCCATCTCTTAAATTTATTCAGATCCACTCATTCTCAGTTGGCTATACTTTGAACCTGAGGCATAGACACTGACAGATAGTTATGTGAGATTAATTCCTTGTTTCTTACACAACAGTATTTTTCAATAGACTTCTTCCTTTCCAAAGCCAAATGACTGAGATCCTCTTTGGAATGGATAGCTTCTATTTGTAACTCAGATATATATAGCCAGTCTATATATGTGGATGTAGCCTACTAATTCTGCAGATCTAGCCTGACCCAGCTCTGAATGAAACTAAATTCAGGCTTTCAAAAAGATTAGGGTCAAGCCTTAAGAGGTCAGACTTGAGGACACTAAACATGAATTCTAATTTTGGACTTTACAGGGAAACCTCAGTGCTGTTGAATTAAGGCATTATGAAGGGAGCATCTAGGGACCTAAGTCTAGGATATGAGTCCAAAATGCAGCATAACATGCTTAGGTGCCTGAGAAACATGGTCTTGTAATTGTTCATAGTAAATATATAGGCAACAAAAATTCTTCCACTGTAGTGGTTCTGTTAAATATACGAGTGTTTCATTTGTCTAAAACTGCTTGAAATAAAAACAAAACTAAAGCCTGGACGTCTATGACCTCCGAGAGGATCAATCCAGTATCTGTGCTAAGATTTTGTTGTCAGCATGCTGATAGGATCCAGTACAAAAGATACAGATAAAGGGATAGGTACATATAGCCATAATACTATTCTGTCCATGAACTTCTTGCAGAACTAGGACTCTTGGCTTGGATTCTCTTTCATTCAAGAAGAGATTTGAGACTAAATGATTTTCTTTGTAGGGATTCCCTTACTAACAAGAGAAGTGAAATCTGAAATAGACCTTTTGTGTTTCCTTTTCCTTGTGTATAGTCACAAATCAAGAGTTGAGCCAGAAGGAAATCTTATGTATAACAGAAGATGCAGATGTTTAAAAGAACAGCAGTTTCAAACCTGTTTTTCTCACAAGAATAACCTAGTGAAAAACTGTCAGAAATACAACTAGTTTATCTACTGCCATGTGAGCATATAGAAAGTTCATTGCAGGAAATGAATCTAACTCCCAGACCTCTCAGATGGAGAAGATGAATCACGGCAGGGTTGGCAATGCAACTTAATGGCTTCATAGAGGATAATTACAACAGAAATATGGCATTAATTTATGTCACTTAGAGCAATTTCCCCAACTCAATATATCAATGAATGAAAACTATTGCAAAGATATTTAAATTCAGTGATGTGCCTGCCCTGTCAGGGAGAAGTATGAATGGATCAAATATTTATCTTGTGGTAGATAGATATAAACTGAGATAAAATTCTGAAAATCCCATAGACAGTAGATGCAACAATAGAAATATTATTCCTTTCTTTAACACACAGACTAAGGCAACCTATCTGGGAAACTTCCTGAAGATCATTAGTACGGTATGTTTTATGATGATTTAAATAATGTTTTCTTTCACTGAATTTACAGAAATCCCCAAAAGACTCAGGTCAGAAAAAAATTCAGACGTACTTAAGCAAATAGCAATTTCCATCCCTGTTCAACAGAGATGTGTTCATTGAAAGACACTTAAATGTGTTGTTAGGAAATGGGTAAGTAACGACAAAGAGCGTGAATTGTAGTTTCTTAGTCGTTCCATGGGAATTATATTCTTGCTCTTCCACTGTGATAGTTTAGTTCTCTTGATACCTACTGCAGGTATAACAGAGGGCCATACAGTTATCTCCAAGACTCTCTGAATACAAATTCTGCCTGTGATATGTGCTCATACCACCAATTGTTCTTAGAAGTGGAACTTAGGAAATCTGAACTTCCAAATCATTTCCTCATTCAATATGTTTAAGCATATTGAAACCTTTTCAGTCAAAATTCTTCATCGTGTTATTTTAAGGTTGCTCATCTGTTCACCTCTACTCATTTAACAAGCATGATTTTTTTGAGTATCAGAACTTGAAAAACAAAGACCAACATTTGCCTTCTTAAATCTTGACAGTGATCTCCAGCTCATGAAAGCACATAAAAACTGCCATCAAGCATCTATGTGCCTTAAACCTTCTTAAACAGAAGAGATAGTGGTAAATACCCTTACCCTAAATATCTTCTTAGGTTCCAGCAATCAACCTTTAAGGGCATTTTTAAGGCTAAGGTTCCACAATTTTGATTAAAAACCTCTGATGATCCTACCTTGTGGGAGTTTATCTAATCTTTATTTAACATTCAGTGGCAAAAAGGTTCAGGAAGCATTTCCACAGTGCAGGGGAAAAGACAAGACTATTGTGCAAGATGGGAAACCAGAAAGTGACACAGTTGCAGACAATGTGGCTATGTGACTCCTTCTCCCCTAATTCCAGTGACATTAGACACCCTCACAAGAATTAACAGAGATGGATCTGTGCTGACTGAAAAAATGTCATTTTCTTTTCCTGGCACAGCAGTGATTGATATAGCAACAGATATCTTTTTTGGAAATGAGGTTCCATTAATAAGATCCATAAATCTTCTTGTACATACTGACAAAACAAAACAAAACAAAACATCAGCTACCAGAAATGAAGAATTTTAAATGTGAATTGGGAGAAGCAAACAAACTTACTAATATCAGAGCAATATAGCACAAATGAAGCAGCAGAAGATCAGTACTACCCTGAGTTATTTTCCCAGCTGACACTACAACATGCATGGGACTCCACTGCTGCAGAGCACAGTTATCTGTCTGCATCTAACCAATATTTTGGTGTTCTTAGGCATAAACATGGTGAAACAGGTCTTCCAGAGATGATCCAAGAAATACTGCTGCATTACTGTAATGCAATAAATGTCTTATTTCTTATACAAATACTGTATTTTCAATGTTTATCTACAGGTTGCCATAAGTTAAGGTTCATCTGAGTGATAGAAACCACCTGAGAATTATGTTCATCTGGGCATCTCAATTTTAACTCTTGTTCTGCCAAAGACCAAATGAAAACAGGGACACATTTTATTGCCAGTCATGCTCTACTGGCTCTGCTATGATGCTAGAAAACTGACCTTAAGCCTTGTACACACTCTTGTGTTCTCACTGTTTAGTAGACAAAAATGCCAAATGGGTTTGACTGTGGGAAACAGTCTCAGCTATGTCACATTTAGGAAGTTGTTTCTTGGTCTTCCACAGGTAAAAGCAGAAGTAATAAAAGATCTACCAGATCACCTCCTTGCTTCTTTTTAATGACACAAGATTGCTTTCCCCAGCTGGGTAACTCCAGCAACAAAGCACAAAAGCACAGTTTTCTAATGTAGCAAGTAAGAAACAAAACCCAAACTATGACTAATTTCCAAGGTGATTACCAGCCAGGTGGCAGAGGCACTGTAAGTCTAGGTCATGTTTTACTTCAACACTGAAAGCAGCAAGTCATATTGTGTCAAACTTTTTGTAAGTCAGAGTTCCCACTTATCTCAGTGGGGGTTCTGCTTAAAAACATCATACCATAATGTCAGGGGCTGTTTCCTCACATAAAAACAACCAGCTGTAGATAATGTGCTACATAAGTGTATAATATTGGGGAAAAAAAAAAAAAAAGTTAAAAAATGAATTCTGAACACTTTTGGGGAACAAGCAGGGGTTTTTTTTGTTTGTTTGTTCATTCCATGTCAGTCCTAGAAATGTTATCCAGCTGTTTCCCCAAGACCACCTTCAGATCAACATATATTTCTGTATTTACCTGGAAGAAGGAAGTAAGCTTTGGATAGCGGTGATAAATACAAGAACAATAAATGCACACACCAAGTTTGATTTGAATACTTCATCCCGCATTTGAGAATACTAGAATAAAAAGAAACCAGAAGAGTAAATTAGCTGTTAACCCACACAATAGTTTCATAAATGATGCATATAGGAGACTTTGGGAAAGTTGACTGGAAGTGGTAATAAATCAATAAAACTGGATTTGGTTTTAATAATGAAACACAACAAATACATCATTAATAAGCTGGTAAAATACTTTATCCAAGAGAGCAAAACTTTATAATTTGCAATACAAAGTTACTTTACTTTGTTGCCCCTTTTTTAAAGCTGTTTTAGAAATCCCCAGGTAGACACTTGAGACTTATGCTGCTGAATAGAATACTAAATATTCAGTAACTAAATAAAACACTTCATAACCAGGGGAACCATGGATTTCCTCACCTGAAGACAAAAAATAAAATCAACTGCAATTCTTCATGAATGATGTTACAGAGGTGTCTCCATGTTTGCTAAATTGAGGCCATTGTTTTGTTTTGGTTTTGTTTTTTTTTTTCTTTTTTACTTTCATTTTTAAGAAGATGACAGTTTGGGACATGCTGTAACTATTTGGGATGCATAATCTCTACAGGTCTCTGTGTCCTGAATCATCTGGTGGCTGTACATAAACCTGGAAATATGGCATTCTTCAAGGAAAAGATACCTACAGATACCACACACATATACATATATATATAGAGAGAGAGGTATACCGCAGATACCTACCCCAGTTATTTTTCCTCCTCTGAAAAATAACTCAATTTTATTTAATCTCTTGCTGTTTTGAAGGTGCTAAGAATTACACGTGCAGAACAAAAAGAAATCAGAGTCAAAGAGATTATGAGAATCTTTCTCCAGCAGGTTGTAAACAAGGCAAACTGCAGTTGCAGTTGCCTAGAGAGCATTATAATTGAACAATTTTAATATTTATTAAGAAATGTATGAGGAACATACATTAAGAGAGCTGATCTATGAACTGGATTTTATTGCTAATCTGCTCTTGAATGAAGATCCTATCTAGACTTAGACAGTATTCAGTATATGGACCTTGGTAGGAATTTAAGTTATAAACATCGGGTCAAAACAGTCTCAAGATCATGAAATGGGAAAAGAATGTTTCTCTCTTCCTTTCTTCCATTTGTTATGAGTAAGAAAGGGGCTGGCATCCCTCATTTTGGCTCCTCCTGACATGAGAACACTGTGTGTCTGCTGTTGGATCACTTCAACATGATTTTTAATGGTGCTCACAGGCAACTTCACTTTGCTGCTGAAAGTACAGAAGCACTGACCCTGATCTCATGTGTAGGAAAACAGAACTACATCAGTCCACTTAAATAATGAATCAGAGCTATTTTTGGTTGTAGCACAAAAAGAACCAACAGGAAAAAGAAAGGTACATTCCTTAAAATATAACATGAAATCCCAACAGTTCCTTAGGGAAATTATAACAAGCTAATTGAATGAAACACAAACACGGAATTGCCTGCTGTGCTGAGCATTCTGCTGAAAGGACAAATGCTGTGGTCTAATCAGCAGCGATGTTGTGATGAGAAATTCTTAGCATCTCTGAGGCAGCAGAAACACCGATGATAAACACAGCACTTCTCTAGCACTCTGTCCCTTAATGACCCAGAGAAGTAATTGAAGGCTAGACTATGCCTCAAGGCACTTCCATAAGTAAGGGGAATAAGAAGCACTACTCAGCAGAGGAAACATGACTTTTCTTAGGCAAGCTCAGACTTCTCTAACTGTCTGGGTTAGTTAGCCTTTGCTAAGCCATGAGCAAGTCACATCAGTCCCACACACAGTGTCTGTGGGACATTGCAGAATCAATCATGATTCTTCTTGCCATGCTATGTGTCTCTAGTTGGCTTCAGAGCAATGCTGTTTGTGCCCCTGGAAAAGCTCCTGCAGTGTAGAGAAGGGACAGGAGAAGATTTATCAGGTCTAGGCAGGAGAAGACATGGATGAACTCATGAGAAGATCAAAGGGTAAACACAGATCCAGTTGTTGACCAATGACAGCAAAGACGCTGAACAGGCCCAGAGTTTGCTCAGTGATTCTTTCAGACCTTTATACTGGAAGTTTCTGGGTTGAGGGAAAGAGGTGAGGCCTATGTCTGCAAGGATACAGCGTGCAGGAAGGGAAAAAAAAGATGTTTCCTACTAATTTAAATTCTATATATCTTACACTTCAGAAATTCTGAAACAGAAACTGAGACATTTAGATCTAATATTTGACCTAAGAAAACCTGTAATGTGAAATTCAAAGCCTTTTTGCTACTTTAGTGTGCTCACCTCAAAGAAAATATCACATATTCCCTTTAAGCCCAGTCTGATTCATGATGCTAGTACAAATATGCAGGAAGACGTAGAATATCTCTGTACAAACCTTTACATTGGAAACTTTTCTTAACAAAAATGCTACCAGACTGTAACACTTCCAGTCTTGTTACTATGCTTTAGATTTTATGAATGCATATGACAGGACGAGAGGCAATGGGTGCAAACTGGAGCACAAGAGGTTTAGGGTAAACACAAGAAAGAATTTTTTCTCA
>JAOEGS010008655.1:17822-62430 GCA_025447755.1 Corythornis vintsioides | reverse complement strand
TCCAATACCTCTGCAAGTTGACCATTCTACATTTTTCAACTAGAGCATCACAAATCCTTGCCAACCAAAAAAAAAGAAAAAAAAAATTACTATATGACAGTTACTCTGTTGGCAAGGTTAACAGTGTACTGTGCTGGCAATGTTTTCTGACTGTGGGAAATACATGTTGCTTACCCAGGAATTCCACCCGACTCAAGTTTGTTTGCGATATCCACGTCCCATGACCAGACATCAAACTGCCACTTTCGCAGGCCCAGCACTCCACACAGAACTGATCCTGAATGGATCCCTATTCTCATGTCAATGTCATGCTTCGTCCTTGACCTAACATATCTGTTAAGCCAAAAAGAAAAAAAACAAAACAAAACAAAACAGACTCATGAATTCATTCCATGAATTTTCATATCTTTCAGAAAGGAGTACAATATAAAATACAATGGCAATTTGTTATAAAGAACCAGTTAGTCTGTAAAATGAAACAATTTTCTAGGTATCAAAGTACAAGTAGTGATAAAATGACTCCAAAAGCCAGATTATCATTAAACACTTAATTCTATGCATGGTTCAGTGGCACATGTTATTATTTCTATTAGAAAGAAAGAGAAAGATAGGGAGAGAAAATGATGTCTGAGTGAAATGTTTGGACTCATTGAGTCCTTTATCTTGGTATTATAAACATACTTTCAGCAACATTACAAAAACTATTATCATCAAACCAGAATTACTTTTTTTCCCAAAGGTGAATTATTTTCAGTAGATTTGGCCAGCACACCATTTCCTCTGTTCTGATGTGTGTGGTACAAAAATCAGTCTTCTATATTCTGTGTGATGACAGATCTCTCAAAAGTAAACACATGTAGGCATATTTGTTACCAGCCTCAGAAAAGGGACTTTGCCCCAGCACTCTTTTCAGTTAATATATCTATTGTTTATAAACGGAATTTCACAGTGCTAAGTTAGTATCTTCCTCTTCTAATATGTGACAGACATAGGTACCTTAAGAATACCTTTAAGTATTCTTAAAACTAGGACTGCATCTTCCAAATCAGTATCAAGATACTCAGCACCACCATGGAAAGCTCACAACTAAAATAACTGAGCTGTATCCACTGGGATGAAAAAGAGAGCACTTTTCCATTTCTGCCTGTATGACAACAATTATTTTTACCAGAAATACTCTTAGAGCTAGTGCTTGTTAATATTTGAATAGTGTACTCAGAATAGGAAAAGAGCATTGCTGCTGCTGGTCTACAAACAAGGCTGCTGGTTCTCTGTACAGATCCCACTTCTGTGGTCACTGAAGTCAACAGCAGCAGAGTGAGATAACACAACAGAGAAAGAATAAACAGCTCTATTTCATAACTCTGAAGTTAACTACTGTTGGCTCAGATGACTCAGTCATGACCTTGACAGACACTTTCTGGAGGAGAAAATGGTAAATTGCTTACTGCATTCAGTACTTGGCCTTTCGCTGTTGCAATGGGGCATTGATTCAGTTTGGGGGCTGAGGGGAAAAAAAAGTAGTTTTAAAGTGGAGAGAAACTAGTCTTGTAAAAATGTGAGAAATTGAAAAGAAGCAATTAATCTTTATTTCCCTTTCCTGGATATTATGAATCCTTGAAGAAAAGAATGCATATGGCAAGTCCCCGTGCAGTTGGTTGCCAGCGAGAGTATCTGTTTATTGTATCAGGAAGATAAAATATTTCTGATATCTAAAAGGAAGATATTTTAAAAAGTTAATAATAATAATAATAAAAAAGCTCTGAGAAAGGATTTATCTGCATGCTGATATTCAGAGTTTATAGTTTAAATTTGAAACAGTTTTTATTGCTTTGCAAGCAACAGAGCTTGAAATATCAAAATTAAACAATCACTTGTCTCTAGAAGGTGGGGCATGGAAACATCTCCTCCATGCTGACGTAGTGCCTTAAATGTTGTGAGAACAGCTAAGAGAAGTAAGACCTCTGTAATTTGTAATGTGTTTTGAAGAAGTTCTATGGATGTACTACAAAAATTATTAAAGTCAACGTTCATAATTGGCAGAGAAATTAGCACACAACTCCCCACATGATCGTTTTCTCAGTCTGCCTTTCTCTTTTGTATAGACTGACATAATTATTTCTCATTTTATGTCTCATTTCCTTATCTTGAAATAAAAAGCTAATTGGATCCAGAAGGATAATTGAGCAAAAACCTTTTCATTGAAAAATGCACACAATATACCCTATAGGGAAACTAACATAATTCTCATTGGAGAGACCAGGTACAAATAATGGTGCAAGTGAGCTAAGCATCCCTCTGTTTTCAGTGTGTTCACTAAGGATTGCTGGATTTTTACTTTTCCTTTATCATAAAAATGTGGTAATGGCCTGAAAAGTCTTCAGCATCCTTAATCAGCCACATAGGAGTTCTGCATTTGTTTAAAACTTCACATAGCTGTGCTGTCCACACCGCCTTCTGCATGACACTGCAGACTCTCCTCAAGGTCCTATCCATCTTGGCTTTTATGTTCTTTCACAACCTCCCAGCAACCTCTTCCTGGGTGATGCTGAGGTGATATTTGATCTCAGCTTTTTATCTGCAGTCAGGGTGGATTTGGCTACCTGCCTGCATCCTTTGACTGTTGGTGCCCCTGCAGGGCCCTACCTTCACATCCTCCTTTTACTCTCCCTTTGCAGCAATGTGCTCTTATGTTGATAGGTAGGAAACTAATTGCATAAAGGGACCTGATAGCATAGAGTCACAGGCAGTCTGAGCTACATTTAAACAGGCCCTGGCCAGAACACAATTCAAGGCACACCATCAAACAAGGCTTGCTTCCATTGCTTTAGTCTACAACACAAAACTGAGAGCAGAACTGTTGAGAGCCCATTTTATCTGGATCATCTTTATCAATAGGGGTAGTTCACATTTATTCAGAAAAAAACTGTATAATAACATGTACTACATACTGAAAAAATGAAGTTTTTATTTTGCAAAAGTTCATGTGTTCCACATCATTTAGTTATTCTATCTTAAATTTAATCAATTATCAATGAAGCTTCTAATTAAAAAGATATATTTGCTTCAACTCCTCTACAGGCTCTAGGCCAATACTTGTACAAAGAGCATGAATGAAACTGCTTTATTGCTCTATAAAGCAGCCCTATTTGCCTCTCAAGCTGTCTATACCTTACCCAGGATGAGACAACTGTAATGATATTGTTCATGTCATTAATTTCATTTCAGCCAAGTCATTGATAAAAACTTCATTGATTTTAATTGGATCTTGGCTTTTCATTCAGGCCAGCATTTTTTGTGCTATTAATTTGAGGTTTTCCTATTTGCATGCAGAAGCTGAGCCAAAAGTCAGAAATCTGCTTTTCAACCCTTCCTGTAGCTATTAAAACACTGAGTGTCCTGGAACTGGCCCCTTGGAGGTTCAGACAGTGACACACTGGCTGCATCTGTGCTGACCAGTTTAACTGGGCAAGATTCTGTCTATGCTCTGAGATAACAGCCCCAGAATGTTTTTTTCCTGGATAACTAGCTCTCTCACAACCTATTCCCAAATTCAGCAATTAGCATTTGATGAAGACCATTTCCAGTAGGCAATCTGAATCCAACTGCCTTGTTTTGGAAGTAAAAATATTTGAGAAGAACAGAATTGGCCAGTCTGTGCCACTTTTTCTTAGTGACAGCTAAAATTCCCTGGAGTGATCTAATTTACCCATCAAGACATAGCAACTATCATCCTCATTCAGAGGTAATAGGAAAGTGTATGTATGCTAGTTGAGGGAAATAAGGGTCTTATATGACCCTGCTTTGAGCAGAAGGTTGAGCAACTATCTCCTGATGTTCCCTCCAAACTGAATTGTCCTATAATTCTAAGGTTCAATTGCATATAGAAAACTTTTAGGTTGGACTCAACAGTCTTGTGGAAATTTCCTAAATGAACTCAATTTTTCATACTGACATGAAAGGGTAGTGGGTGAACTGAGGCAGGTGCTCTGTTCGGTATGACTGAACAGTGTCATGCTTGTGAGGGAGATACCATTATTGTTCAATAGCTAGGTGACATGAGGCACTACCCTGCTGAACAGTTTGAAGAATACACATCAGTAATGTGACGCACAGGATGTAACACTTTGCAGATGGACTTCTCAAAGCATTGAATTTACAATTTAAAGTAAATATTAGCCCAAGAAGCCAGTTTAAAATAACTCCAGGGTTTGTTTACCTTGGAATTAGAGCTGGATTCCAGTGTCAGCAGAAACTATTTTCTGGAGAAGTTTCATATTATCAGACCTATCATCAATATATCCAATGTGCTCTGAGTTTAGAAAGATACTATAGCAACATGAACAGAGTTAAAACACTGTTACATTCCTGTTTCTTACATCTATCTGCTCTGAGAGGCAGGAAACTAATGTAGCACAAGGGACTAAAACCAATATTATCAGAAGTCTGCTTTTTAATTTGAAAACTATGTTATAAAAAGCTATAGAATTATATACGCTCCTTCTTGCCAACATAGCTTTGATTGTATTAAAGGAGTTTCAGAGGATACACAAACCTATTAGTCTCTATGCAGTTCAATTCATATTGTCACCCAACAGCAAAACCAGGGAAGGATACTCTCAGGATAGTCCTGACACTCTGCTCATTCACAGTCATTGGCTGAGATAGACACACAAAGATGACAATCTGATCAAGTCCCTGTGTAAAAACTACTCACTCTGACTTACCTGACAAGTGCTGCCTGGCTTCTATTTTGTAATGCCCCTTCCTCATTTCCACAGAGTCAATTATATTATTATCAAATAATGGAACATGAAAGCAATTCCTGTCTGTTTCTCTGCTTGAGAATGATTTTTTTTTCCAGTGGATGAAGTTAAAAGCATTAATAGACCTTGGTTTCCCAGCTCCCAATGAATAACTGTCATTTAAGATACCAAATTATGGTACCGTTTCTACTGTATTACTGCCTCAGAGACCCAGTTCATGGAAAGTCATCATTGTGTTAGAGACTTCCACATGTGTAAGGAAATTCAGAGAAATGTATTATCTTATAAGAAAAATTACTTACAGTGAGTTTGCTGCAGATGGTATTAGCAAGCAAATGCAAATGATTTGATGTGTGCCTCCAAGAACTGGTAACAATGCTGGTAGATATTTTCATCTCTGTGTTATCTAATTCATGTTTCACTTTGACTATGGGGATTCCAGGAGCAAATATTGATTACTTTGTAGAATATTTAGTATGTATAATTGAATCTAATCTCTTAGAGATCATTGTTGCACATCCATCATTCAGCTCCATTACCCATTAATTATTTTTTGTTCAATATTAAGATCTCAGTAATTCAGCTACAATATGCATCAACTGTCTGATGTATGTAATAAGACACACTCAGATAAAAGGGGAAAAGCAGTCTGGGAAAGAAGTGGATAAACTGGAGGGCAAAGCATTTATCTAAAGAGGACAGTGATCATGGTGGGCAACACTATTCTAGGGAAGACACTGGCATGGTAAATCATTGTACCAGCTCTACACATGGACTGATGAAACATTGTTATTATTAACTCTAAATGCATAAAAATGCAATAATCTATCAGCAACACAAATATATTTATATGATGAGAACACATCCCTTAAATAATTTCCACCTTTTGTGAATATAAGCACCAACCTAATTTAACAAGTAAAATTTGCTCATCTGGCAAATCTTAGTGCTTTTGAGTTTCTCTCTGAGCTAGTTTCGAAGCTGAAGTATTGCCACAGCTGTCTATTTTATATTATTATTTTATCAAATGGATTATAGGAAGCAATTCAATTCAATCTCCTCCTTCTCTTAAAATGACTGTAGTACCAAGTGAGAACTGTTAAGAACTGTGAAATGGCCATTCTCAATGCACACAGAGCTACTGTGTTACATGCTCTGAGGAAGCACATGTTAATAAAATGCACTACATGGACTGAAAAAATCCTGCCCTGTTCACAGTGGTAATCCTGACATCTCTGAACCACCATAGGAATTACTTGTCTGGTAATAGCATTCTCAGATAAGAAGTTCAGGGCACTCTCAGAGACAAAGAAACAAGGGAAAAAAATAAAAAACATTACCTGATAGTTTTGATCATGCTGAGCCCCATTTCAACACAGCAGTGTGCATGGTCCTGCCGAGGTTCTGGGAGTCCCGACACACAGTAGTAACAGTCCCCCAGGATTTTTATTCTGAGGCAGTGATGTTCCTATATGTAAATTTATTAAAGAGAAAGAAAAAAATTGCAGTTATTTTTAAATAATTTTAAGATGATTGTGAAAGTGGTTGAAAAATGTACTAAAAAAAAATAATTACAAAACTTACTGCTGGATGTTTCCTGCTTGTGATTAGTACAGTTTTGGTTTTTTCACTTTTGAAGTATGGTACTTTTACATTTTCCGTAGTAAATGATATAGTGATCTTTGTGTTATGCTACTCAGAGGTGTCCTTGCTGATGGTGAGAAAGGTTTCATTGGTTAGGCTAGAAGCCAGGCCAAGGATTCAGAAATGCCAGCTGAGATAATGAATAACCCATTTTATGCTATTCCTCCAGGGCATCCTTTCTGCCCCCATTTTACACTGAAGATAAATGAAAAACCTCTTTCCTCTTGCTAATAATGGCTTCCCACCTAAAGTCACACTCAAGCATTCCCAATAGTTGTAAATGTTGATCAAGTATCTGCATGCCAAGGATATCAAAGGTGTCTTGCATTAAACTTGTATTGTGGAGAAATTACATTTATATGGTGTCCAGCTGGAGATATCCTTTGTCCTAAATACTGAATTTATTTTATAAAACATTATTAACTGTATCTTTATATACTGAAACAGCGTATTACTGTGTGATTGAATCATTATTTTAGAAGATCATTTTCTAGTGAGCAGAAATACCTCCATTGTTGAAACTTTTGCAGTTCACAGGTAAGTAAAGTAAGTGAGCCCAAGATTAACTGTAAACCTGCCCAATGTATTCTGCTGGCTTGGCACTCACGGAAGACAATATATATGAACAGAGACCATAATAATTTGAGGACAGAGCTGCAGTTGTTGAGGGGTAGACAGTATTACAAGTTGAGTCAGAGAAGTGTTTTTATGACACAGAATCATTGAAATAATAAGTGCAGTGTTAGCACTCAATCAGTAAAGTTCCACTGACAGAACATTAAAATGAAGACCAGTCATTACTGGGGAGTAGAATAATGGCTTGGAAAACTGATTCATTAGATGATAGCAAAATTTGGCCTGTGGTATTTATTGCAGCTTTTCTCTTCTCTTTCTGGCAACCTGCAGTGGAGGTTGCACTAATCAAAGGAGTGAGGATACACTAAACCCATCGGGGAGCAGACAACTTCAAGTAGGATATAGAAGCAAATGTGAATGCTGATTGTGCCTCAGGAACTGAGAACTGGCCAAATGAATGGCACTGCAGGTTATTATTCAAGATTTTGTCTAGGAAGAAAGAAGCTTTGTAGTCAACCTCAGACAAGGCTTTACAAATCTTGGAGTGGCACAGGGAATGTACACACTTGTATTCAAAGGTTTTGCGTAAGTCAGATGAAGCTTTAAGCATGTCAGCAAGGGTAAAAGCTGCTCTGGGCACAAGGCCAAAGTAAACTGCTTCACCCTGAAATCTCCTTAGAACATCAGTAGGACCTGACTGTGAAGCTTTGGCTAAGTCTCCAGGTAATGCTATTGCTGGATCCCAGAGTGCAATGACAATCTGTCAAAGTTTCCAAGGAAATTCAGGGCTGAAGTCAGGCTTCTAAAGTGTCAAAAGCCATATGCAGCTCTCTTTCCTTGACCCCTTCCATTCCACCCCTCTTTAGACCTACACAAATGAACACCAGGTATTTTTCATATGATTGCAGCTGAAATCATACATCCTAAACTTTAATATAGTACATCCTTTTTTCCTTGGTGGAAAGAATGAAAGATTCAATTTTACCAAGCTTTTCACCTGATTTTTTTTTTTTTTTATAGAATGAAACAGTGAAAAATTGAACTATATTAACATGTAGTAAGGATGTGATGGTATAAATCAGTGAATGTTGAACTGTTTTTCATCTTCCTTAAGCTTATATCTATGTTCCCTGATTAGACAAAATGCAAAGAGATAAAGATACTATAAAACAGATTCTAAAGTTCTTTGTTTTTTTCTAAGTGTAATTCAATTGATTCATGTTTTAATTGCCATTTGCTTTTACATCTACAAAAACAGAAGTAGCATTTATAATATCATATTATTTTGACTGAAGTGGAGTAAAGCAACAGGCACCACTTTATCTCCATTCAGACCCACTACAGATACATTTGAACTAATAATCTCATAGTATAATAGAGAAGAAAAAAACAAAAAGAAGAATCATTAATTTTCCAGGAAAGACAAACAAATCTCAAGTAGTATCATAGTTTAGTATTCTATTTTTTACATGCAACATTTATTATGCAGTCTTTTACATGTAGCAACTGCCTATCTGATGACAATGGAATTCCCTATTAAAGCAGCATCTTATTCAGCACAGTTAGAGAATATAGTCTGCAACAGAAAAAAACTTCAGCTCTTTGATTCTTAATAAGTCTTTTAAACTGGCTGAACTGATTCCATTAGGGACACACAAGGCCTCTGTCACCTGGCTACACATCTCATTTGCTTAAAGACAGAACAAGGCTGGGCACTTCAAAAAGATGCAATTTTATAAGAATAAAAAAGAAAAATCTTAACATAAAACAAGAACTACTCCTGAGGGTTTGTTGCGTGCAAATGTGAGTGCATGTGTGTGGCATAGGAAATCTGTTCCACTGCAAATTAATTATGCTTTCTCTTGTCATGATACATCACTTCTACACTCATTTGCCAAGGCTCAGGAAGTCACCTGTTTAGTGAGGTATCCAAATGCAGATGACTATATATATGTGTCTATATGCCAGCCAGCACTCAAGGCTTCCATTACAATCAAATGGGAGCCAGGCAGAGCAGACAGTGAGTGAGGCCTAGGGAACAATTCGTCTCATGTCTATAAGATATTGGCTGGGCTTCCATCTCAGTTGCCTACCCATAAGTTTATGGCATATTGGTAAGACCTGTGAGTATGTGAGGCACCCACACAGGACTGGCAGACATGAGATAAGATGTACATCCCTCTGGAGCCATGCCAGGGCCAGGCAGCATGTCCCTATTGGCAGAAGAAGCTACAAGAAGCACTGAAGTGACTACTTGTCATCCTTATTTTTCCTGTTAGTCAGATCATTATGACTGTTAAACATGAACTGTGTTACAGTCTGACTATATTGTCCTTATCATTTTTATTCTTCATTTATTATTCCCATCCTACCTATTTCAAAAGTAAACTTGATTTTTTATCACTAGAAATGTTTCTACTAGAAGATCATTTGCAAGTGTCAGGAGGGACAGAGGGTTGATATTACTTGACTTTGAGAGAGAAGGTCTGCATGGTCTCCTGGGTTTCCCTCTGATAGGTCTGTAGTTTAACTACATCTACAGGTTTAGACTAGATGCTTTGTTGGGCTAGTTGTACTACTACATTAAGGTTAAATCTATTACTAATGTGGGTAGCTATGGTGTAGCTGTAAGTAGGACACTGAGTTTTGTAAGGGCCTACCTACTTTTCAATGGTATAAAATTATAATAATAACATTCAAGATTTTCCTCACACTTTAGAGTTCAAGACCATTTCCTAAAACCATCTCATTGAAATGGTATCTAAAACTTACATACAAATATCAAATCAAAGTGAATGACAAATATAAGCATAGATGAAGATACTTAATAATTATCTGCAAAATAATTAATTTCTTTAAGTAAGAGGAACTTTGATGCATCAGGTATTACCCTAGAGTGTTAAATCCTTACACTGTTCGAGGCTATTATGATCTTCTCTTTGTTTTATTCTAATCCTCTTCCGCTTCCCATCAACAATTCCAGAAGTTGTCTTTGGGCATGTAAACGGCAGCTGATATTATACAGACATTCGTATCTGTATCCATCAACCTCACCCCCTCCCCCAACACTTACTCATTAAGGACACTTAGTGAAGGTAACAATTAATTTCTCAGCATGTCAGAAATAGAGGCCTTTTTTCCTCTTATTTTAATCTTCTCATTTGCTACAAGTGAAAGAATAAGGGACCTGATTCTGCCAAGATCAATTGAAATCAGTAGAAATTTTCCCTGGGGACACTAATCACACTCAAACACTATATTATTAATAATAATAATTCCAGATTAGGTCAGTGGCAATTGATAAGAAATCTTTTTCCAAATCACCTTAATACAGAGCAAAAAAAAAAAAAATAGACAGTTTTTTTCTCAAATTATTACGTCATATGTGTGAAAGATTTATGTTTAAGCTTATTAAATATACCCTTAGTGACAGGAAAGGAAGCAAAGAAAATTGACATAAAGTGGAGCTGAAGAAATGAGTTGCTCAAATATCAAGTTACTGAAAGATACAGTCAGAAATTTCATTAATATTTCTTGTTTCCTTGGGCTACATTTCTGATGAGGGGGAAAAAGTGATTGTGTTTTATAAGTTACTCCACTTTTTCAGTTCTGCCTGTGGTGAATTAATCACTTTAGAAGCTTACTCCATAGGCTAGCAAACAGCTCACAGAAAAGTCCACATTCGCAATTTTCATAATTTCAAACTAAAAATTGATAACACCGTGAATGAGAAATTACTGAGGTTGAACTGTGGAACAAAAAGATCATACATGTAAATCTTTTTAAAGGTGGCCAAAGTGCGAGGAGGCAGGGACTTGGCCTTTGTGTACAATAACTCAGTTCCTGAAACATTTCCCAGAGGTACAGGAAACTTAGATAAAAGGCCTTTTGCAGCAGGAACGGGGTCTAGGCCAAAGCTTTTAATCAGCAGGATGGTTTAGAGTGGGCTGGAGAGAGAAGTCCATCCAAATTCCTCCTACTGCAGCTCTGTCACTTTGGACAACAGAGCTGGGACCTTCACAGAGACAGATGGAGGGAGGTCTCAGGTCTGGTGATGCAGGCAGAAAGGAGGACTGGGTTTGGGTCATGGCTGCAAGGACTTCTTATTTTTTATACACCTAAATGAAAAAATCGTGGCTATCTTTAATCCTCTGACACAACCAGGGAATACTTAAATATAGCCCTGTATTACATTATTTTTACATAGTTTAACAGATCACATAAGGAATGCTTTCTTTTTTAAGTGTATAGTAGTGTGGTTAGGACTTATCCAGGCTGACAGAAAATCTGGGAGTGAGGTGTCTCATGGTACAAAAGGAACTGAGGCACATTCCTGCATGAGTTTTCTGACATACTATTCAGAGATTCACAGATTCACAGATTCACTGATATTAGGGGTTGGAAGGGACCTAGAAGAACATCTAGTCCAACCCCCCTGCCTGAGCAGGATCACCTAGACCAAGTCACCCAGGAACAGATCCAGTCGGGTCTTAAGTGAGATCCAGGCAGGTCTTAAGGGATATACTATACCACCACTTCTATGCCTTGACATACTCTGGAAGCAAAGCAGCTGTGGCTGTTGTATCTGGTAAGCAACCATCCCTGCCAGCTATCTTTAATTAGTAGATTATGCCACAAGTGTCTTTAGGCATAGAAATCCCTGTTAGAAAGGTTTGAGGTGTGTTTTGAACAATTCTGCATGGAAATCCTGTCCCATAAGAATTTCTAGGACTGCAAATACATGGATGTTTCTCAAGAATATACTCATGAAGCCTAAATTTTGTTAAAATACCAATTTAGTCAGCATAGTAAGGTAGGTTTTGTGTTTTGTTTTGTTTTTGTTTTTATTTGGATTTACATAAATCCGTTCCTGAATCACTGATAAATTTTGAAACTGAAATTTTATTTAATCTGTTATTTTCTGCTTTTTTTTTTTTTTTTTTTTTTTTGTAAAATGACAGTAGACTATAATTTCTAAAAGTGTTTTGTGGACTGAGGTTTTAATTGACTATTCAGGTCTTTTAATGATACACTGGGATCTTTAGTCTCTGAAATACTGTAACCCCATCAAGAACATTGTTTAATAGCGTTGGTTTTTCACTTGTATTAGATAATTAATTATTGACATTAGTGAGTGGGGAAAACAGCCTAGAAACAAGCACTGCAAAAAGATCATTCACTCCTTCCCATAACTACAAATTTATACATTGTCCTTGTAACTAAGTAAATATCACCTATGTACACTCAGAAACCAGTTAACTACTTCTTAATACAGTACCCCAAACATCTATGCATGAAGAAATTCACACCTTTCTTTACTGGCATATATGTTTAAACCAGCAGGATTTTTTCCTGTTGGTTATGTGCTTGAAGATTATTTCCTGAGAGAACAAAGCAGTGCCAGCTCAGAGGTTAAATGTGGCCAGGAACAGTAAAGCACTGCAACAGGAGTGTCTTTATTGAGGAGACAAAAGAGCATTTAACGCCTTCCACTCTTCCCTTTTGATACCACCTGCTGCAGGTATCTCTTACTGGGGCTATACAATGATGCATTCTTTTGGAGTCTGCTAGTTAGGTCTGGTTTCCACCTCTGGAAATTCTAGTCACAATTAAGACTGTTAATACACTGTAGGAGGAATTTTTGGCAGGTTTTCTACAATCTCCCAAGAGAGAATTTAACTAATGTTGCAGAAAAACACTACCCCCTTTAGAAAAAAAATAAAAATCTATTCTTGAATAAGCAAAAGCAACCTGTGATTCAGGTTATGTTAGCAGCAGCCTGCTAACACTACACTACTGAAATAAAGAGGAAAGGCCCATATTAGTGTTACTTTTCCATTTAGCATCTACTGTTCCTCTGAGTAAGCAACACTGTTATTCTTGTTTATTGTATGAGAGCTGATGAGACTGTAAAGAGGTAAAGGGTCTTATAAGCCAGTAATTTTATTCTGATATGAAACACATGGATTTTTAATCTTCCAGGGAAATATCTCTGTTTCAGTATCAATGCTCCAAATTAAGAAATCTACACAGTGTAGATACATTTAGAAATATGACAATTTAAATCATAGTATCAGCAGACTTCTAGCACTATAGAGAAGGCAAAGGAAAAACAAACATAAAAATAGCTATTAATTCATCAAAGCAGGATCTTTTTTTAGGATTAAATATCTTTCCAAATTTAATCTTATTTCCTTTCTCTGGTCAAAATGCCTGCCTAAGGAAAATAGTAATATTAAGCTTCTGTTTAGGCTTTAGGGTATATAGGGAAATATTTTTAGTTCTGTTGTATGCCAACTTATTTTTAAAACTGTCAATCTTCTACAATTAACACTGAATGATTAGAAAGGGGAAGTATCTGTACATATCATAATATTACATTTCTTTCTTATAAGAAATATTGAACTGATTTATAATTTTTATTCAAAATGTTCTATGGTAACAATACGGATATTGTGGAATTTGTTGTTATTAATTATATGCATCAACATATGCCATAATAATTGAATAACAGAAGATATAAAAATATCTTGGAGCTCTCATTGCTTCTGCATTGCACAAAAAAAAGGAAGGCTGAATAAGAGAAACAAGAAACTAAGCTAAATTACATTCTCCAGTAAGCTGTGAAAGTGTCTTATATAGATCATCAAATAATAAAGACAATAGTGCAGATGAAACAATCCTTTATATGAGATTATAAAATACTACTCTAAGAAGTAAATAAGGATTTATAAGGATTTTCCTTAAAATCTAAAGAAACTGCCTCAAGCTTTCTGTAACTAACCTCTTTGTTTTGATGATAATTCTTAGCAAAAGTCAAGAGACTGAGTAACAGTGTCTACTTTAAGGAGTTATTATAACTCTGTTTAATCTGATTAAGAACCAGGTGAGTGATAGATCTGAAATCTAGATGTGAATATGTCGTCCTCATTAGGTGAAGGTCCTTCTAGGGAGGTCTTGAAAGGACCAGTTTCCAAAAGATCTGTCAAGGATTTACAGACAAGTACAAAATCATTGCTAGTAACTTTTGCAGAAGGACTAAGACTGGTAGAATGGTAAATTACTATGCAGACATGGTGGTCATACCAAGACAGCAAGATCATAAAAACCCCAAAATAATATGTTTCAGTACAATAGTATCATCCCTGTAGATTCAGAAATGTGATCTTTGGACAGTGATCAGTGAAAGAGAGAACAGGAGGAATGGTGATGATCTGCCTCCACCATACTAGTGGGGGTTAGTCCAGAACATTGCTTTCAGTGCTAGTACCTGTGTCTTAAAAGAGATTCTGAAAAAATTGAGGTATTCCATAAAAGTGGTCCAAAAATTATATCCAGGAATAACTCTAAAAGAAAAAAGTCTCACAATGAGCTCAGTCTGTTTCTTTTATCAAAAGGAAATATGAAAAGGGGCTTGATCAAAGCACAGAAATGTATTCCCAGAGAAAATGAGTGACTGCAAAAATGATCACGAGTCATAGAATTCCTCGGGAATTTGGGCCAAAAAAAATGATCAGAGTGATGGAACACCTCTCCTGTGATGAAAGGCTGAGAGAGTTGGAGTTGTTCAGCCTGGAGAAGGCTCTGGGGAGAGCCTTCAGTGGTCTTTCAGTACTTAAGGGAGCCGATAAGAAAGATGGGGACAATCTTTTTTAGCAGGTTGTATTAAGACAGGAAGAGGGGTAATCATTTTAAAATAAAAGAGGGTAGATTCAGACTAGATAAAAGGAAAAAAAAATATGAGTGTGGTAAAACACTAGCATAGGTTGCCCAGAGTAGTGGTAGGTGCCTCATACCTGGTTGGACCAGGTTCTGAACAACCTGAGCTATAGTCAAAGACATCCCTGCTTATAGAAGGGAGGTTGGAGTATATGATCTCTAAAGGTCCCTTACAACCCAAAACACTCTATGACTGATTCTACATGATAGTTGTTTTGTTTAGGAAAAATAGGTCATTACAAGACTCAATGGGTATAATTCAAAGCCAGAAAAAAAATCAAATGAGAAACAAGCCATACTGAATTAATAAGTGTTAAGGCACTGGAACTGACTCCTAAGACACAAGTAGCTCTTGATCTCCTGTATGTCAAGCCATACAGAAGCAGATATTGATCCTAAGAGCTTTCTAAAAGACAGGACTAAGTAACTTCTTTCAGCCTGTTTTGTTTTTAAATATAGATCAGAGTTGATTTAGTTTTTTTTTGTTTGCAAAACAAATATTGTAGATTGCGTTTACCAATTTGCCAGTGTCCAGCCAATGTGTTATGGCATCAGTCTGTACATGAGAAAACACATTGCCGTTTGAGATAAAAACAGCTGATTCAAAAGAGATTTGATTAATTACATAAACCTTGCCTTTCTTGACTTCAGTCTGCAAACTAAGAAATGAAATCAAGGGTCTTACCAATGCCTATGCAACACACATGAACAAATACCCTGAATGTCCCTGAACCAGAAATGTATAAAAACCAGTGAGGGATGTAGATATGTATATTGGAGCAAGTCACTCCAGACTCTCTTCATAGTAACTAGAGAGTATGGTCAATGGTATTGATAATGTAATTCCTGTTTTCCCATAGTAGATGCCTACAATCAGCTTCAGTGTTGAGTTAGATAGAAGCCAAGCTAAAGATTGTAAAACCCACTAGTAACTAACCATGGAAATGACTGTCATGTCTAATTATATGATCTTTAAATGAAGAGGTCTTTTAAACTTACATGGGTTTTAGAAGATATGTCAAAATAAAGCTATGGTGTTAAAAAATAAATCATTTTCCAGCAAGGACCAGAACTTTAAAACTTCCATAGAAACTGTGGTAGGTGATTTGCTTTCATAATTTTCTTGCTGTGGCACTACAGAATCATGAATTTCTGATGGCTGTCTGAACTTTCATTTGCTATCAGAACTCGCCACTTTTGATAGAACTTGTCAGTGTCTTCCAACTTTAATGGCCATATAAATCCCAATGGGGAATTTCTGGGTGAACATTTTCAGTCACCAGAGGCTATTTCCCAAAGGTCACAAATAATGAGTTGACTTCATATCCTTTTACAAATAGACTGTGTTTAACAACTCACATGTGCTAGTCGATCAAATCTGGCAAAGAGTTCATTCAACATTCGGACCAGCTCCTGGGCTGATAGAGTTGTGGAGAGGTTGGTGAATCCTTTAACATCTGCAAAAAGAATGCTAAAAAAACCAAAACCAACAACAACAAAAATTAATATTGCAGTCTATATCCTTTGGTAACTGAATTTCCTAAATTACCTTCCAGTAATTTACTTCTGAAGGATCATTTTAAGTTCATGTTACCTTTACCTAGACTTTTTGAGATGTTGGAGTATTGAATAGAAATATTGAAGGGACTACAGAAATATTACCAAGTATGAAAAAGGGTTTTGACAAAAATGTGCATTACACAATTTTGTATTTTCAAGTCATTCAGGAAGATATAGTTAAGACTTAATAAACACAGTTGTTCCTATTTATCAATGACAAGACTGAAGCATACTACACCCATAATATAGAGAGCTGTATAAACAGGTAGACTTAGCACCCGTTGTCTGTTAGTATCTAACAGTGTTCTTTGGGGAAGGTTTTATATATAGCTGATTTGAGGATTTTATAGCTTTTTTTTACATTGGATTTGACTTATACGATCTCAATTTTTAGCGTCATTTTTAGGTTTTACTTACCTATGTGCCATACAAGACTCAAATCCTAAGGCAACAGACATATTTGTGCCAGTCTTGATATATACCAGCCACAGGTCACTTACTGCATCTCATTTTTGGGACATCACAGAAGTACCTGAGCTAGAGGTATAGTACCCTCTATTTAAGGTGTGAATCTTTATTTGGATAATTCCTTGTTCTTTCCTTTAGCTTCACAGTTAATTATACTTTCTATTTAGGTAGATCTTAGTCAACAACCTAGTTGCAAACAGACCTCTAACCTATCTTTCAGCAGGCAGTGATTTTTCTAGCCACGCAGCTTTGTTCACTATGCCTACAGTGACCACATGTGAGTATGAAGAAACAAACACACACACACACACACACACACACACACACACACACACATGCACACACACGTGAAGTCTGCAAGCTATCAATCAGACCAAAGCATGTAACAGCTCAGTACTTAGCAGCTGCAGAAAGGAAAGTATTGTCTAAAAAGTAGTAATGTTCAAAAAGACACATATCATGTTAACACAGACAGGAATTACTCCAAATGAACCCTGGAGGCATTTCAAAGTCAGCTAATAATTGATATTACAATTTGAGTAGCTAAATATCTGTCATTTTTGTTAAACAAGATGACAATTTGACACTTCCTGAAATCACTAATATATTTGATAATAAATAATGATCAATAAAATGGTATAACGGTATGGACAACAAAATAAGACTAATGATAATTAAATTCATCTTCAAATATATGAGCTGGTAAGGGTTTGGGTGAGGCTCATAAACTGGGTAAGATTTTTACCACTGAGAAAAAAACACAATTAAAAATCCAAGTACTAAACTACCCAAAGAGGGATTAATATTAATAACAACAAACTGATAAGATTTACAAATAACTGATTTCTACAGTTAGCAAAACAACAAAAACCTCTAATCAAATACTAATTTTATAGCTTCATATAGGTTTAGGTAGTGTTCAGTGCTAAACCTTTAGAAAAAATAAGGTGAAGCTCTGTTTTGAAGAGATCTAGTCCTTCACAGCATAGGAAACAACAGTATCTGTACTCGAAAGCACAGAGAAGCTTCATTTTATTTGTCTTTCAAGTATAAATTATGTTTCAGTTTTTCACCTTTGACTGAAACTTGAGGGGACATCTTGCCCCTATTTTGATTCCTCTACAGTAATAGTTACTCTGAGAATGAAAAAAGAGTAGTGGAAGACATTGTAATTTTGTGCAATTCAAACCTTTTCTAAGTCCTTGATACTTTCCACCAGATCTAATAAAATAGAATGTCTGAGCTACTGCAAGGCCACAGAAGAAGCAGATACTCAATTTACTCTTTTGCAGAAGTTCAAATTATGTTTATTGAGTTTGTCCAGATAAAGTTATATTTGGTTTTCATCAAAAGGCAAAGTACACACTTTCCCAGCAAACCAGCTCCTATTAGAGCCAAGGCTGGTTATTTTTCACTTCCTCCTGTGATGGCCACTCAAGCATTTGCCCTTGTGGTTTAGAAAAAAAAATATGTAAAATGTTTTTTTGGATTAGCTAAATATTCTGATGATTGGGATTCACAATAAAATTAGAGATTTTATAACATCATGTAGTGGAAGCTGATAATTCTGGCATAAATTTACAGTTGCTACTTACTACCTTGAGTAGCAGTTCATATGACATCTATCACCTTTGTGCTAATGAATTTGAGGAGAGGCAAACTTTAGAGAATGGAATAAAAAAAGGAAATGGAATTAGGAAATATATATCAAGAATGACTGAATGAAAATGGCTACTAAACAGAAGAGCCACATAACATGTCTATATCTTTGATTGCATCTTGCAAGTCTCTTATCTCAGAAGGTTGTAGCAGAATGTGTCCATGTGCAAACAGGGCTCCCCTTTCTGTGAACCTGACCATTTAATTAAAGTGAAAAAAATACACAAAGGAACCAGACCCAGCATTTGGTTCAAATGAGTCTTGCCATGGCTAAGACATCGTCATTCTGATGAATAAATGAAGGCACTAAAATGCTCATCACCTCATGGATTAAACAACTACTTTTTAAATCTATGAAATAAAAAAAAAAAAAAAAAAGTACACTACTTTTCTAATTTATGAATGAATAAAGCAAGAGAAGGGAAACTCTCAAGCAAGAGACCCTTAGCAGCATGTGAAACCTTAAAGATTAAAGAGAGGCTCCTCTACCCACCTGACATTCTCATAACGATGAATGTAGATCTTATGAAATTGGTGTTGCAAATGTTCATCTTCTACATTGGTCATATCATTTATCATTTCCAGGACTACAAACCGGGGTAAAACAGAGAGCACCAGCCGTTCCTAAAACAAAGAGAAAACTCAAGTGTCAGTATCAGTCTGGCTTAGTACTTCCCAGGAAACTGATAGAGCTCTGCCCTATTTAAAGAGCTGGATGACTGGCAATTTAAGATGTAACCCTCCCCTCTAAAAAACCTAGACCATTTGTGACAATTCACATTACCAACCTGAGTCCAGAATATGGACCCTTCTCTCCCCTTCCTGGACATTCTTTCTTCTAATGTTTTAAGTTTACTTGTAGATTATTTAAATATCCATCCTACTTATTATCTCTTTCACAAGCTTCTCACTAAACATGACTTGTGAACATAACAAGCACTACATTTCAGGTAGCTCAATTAACAGATACAGGCCAGAGGAATTTGAAAGTCCTCAGCAGGAAGCAGTATCAGATTTTTAGTATTGCTTATTTATCAGAATTTACAGACTGCATATTTAACATTCATAAAATGTATAATTAATGAGAAACGTGGTCAACAAATAAAGGAATGAAATATGCAGAGGAACCTGACTCCACTTAGTGAAAAAGACAGTGTTCAGACAAAGCTTAGTTGTATTGTCAGAGAATGAAGACAGGGATAATATAAACTAATGTACAACTAAAAAATGTTTTATGGGAAAGGTTTAACACTAGACTTGTTTATATGCTAATAGAGTTATAATATTTAACAGGAACTAAGTTTCAAGATGACTTGGGAATCTCAGTCTTCTCAGCAGTCTGTAGCAATGAAGTGCTTACGTCATTTCGACAAATGGTACTAGGTTTCAAAGTTCCTTGAAAACTCTATATGTAATCTCAGAAATAACCAGGGTATATGCTGATCACATACTAAACATCCCTTAAATACCTAAACTACTTACAAAAGATTACTTCTATAGACCATTTCTGCATGGTCACATTCTACTGTATATTTTCAAATGTTTTTCTATGCACAATTTAATAATTTCAACATCAGGAATCGCCTAGAAAAGGTCCTGGACGGGACACTCTACCAAGAATATTAATGAACACATTTAAACACATCTAAATAGGGCTAGACAAAGCAGGAGTTGCATCTGGGAATTTCTAGAGCTGCCTAAAATTCCGAGCTCCTGTAAGAGTCTATCAGTATTCAATTGTGAAGGTTTTGGTGCTCTCCTGCTTTTGGGGTGGTTTCAAATTAGCCCATTGTGTGCAACCAGTCTGTTATTTCATCTGTACAGATGACTAGCCAAGAAGCTGCTGGAGCACACAGACAACTGGCAATGTGAGTCTATTGTGTGAGCACACACACACACACACACACATCTTTGGTGCTAAACCACAATTATGAAAAGCACTTCTTTAGTTATACTTGTAATTCAAGTTCTGTAGCTCTTTCCACACGTAGATGGGTTACATGGTTCTGAAAAGGGTACACTCTTCTGTTCCTGTGCAATAGCTCCAGTCATGTGCTAAGCTACTGAGGGAGGGTGCATAAGCTCCCTGAGCTGGCATTTGTAGACTCTGCATCCAGGACTCAGAGCTAGCATGTGTCTTGACTGACTGATTTAGGTAAGGAAGAATGAAAATTAATTTGAATTAAGCTATTCAAACAGGCCTTCTTGATTTGGAAGACTGGAGAACACATTCAATAAATCTAAAGGGCTTTGCCTCAGAAACACTCAGGAAGAATAAACATTTGAGAAAAGTTGAAGTGACATGTCATTATATACATGCATATGTTTATTAATAATGTATATTATTAATGTTTATTAATAAAGTATCAGTATACATTAGTTTATTATTAATGTGTATATGCAGTACAGCAGTGCATGTTAGTGTACATACATGTTTGGTATTACTGCACAAGTATATATACATATAGACAAAATTATAATGATTAACCTCATGTAACTTGGGCTAGACAAGCCCTTGAAAGATTATTTCATTCCTTCATGAACACCCTAGATCACCCCTTGAGAGATTTCACAATGTCCCTATTTCAGTAGCTCATCAATTTGACAGCTTTGGCAGATTCTGCAAGTATCCCACCCAAATCTATTTTTCTGTAAATTCAGCTTCCTTTTTATCCTTTCAAAGTGGGTCTGGATAATAATTAATTTCTGCTTTCTCTGTAACAGTCTTTCCATATTGAAATACTGTTATTGTGTCCTCTTGCCCTTGGCCTTTCTTTTCTAGATTAACCAGATTTGTCCAGTATTGGACTATATGCTAAGCCAACCTTGTCTTGCTTTGTGTCCTACTACATCTAGTCAGGTTAAAAAATTTATTCTTGACATTATTTCTTGGCAATGACGTTTTTCGTTCATTCCTATTGCCTTGACTTGGGCTGAAGACTAACATATAGCATTTCTATGCTATATATACACTAACATATGCACTTTATATGTTTATTTCTTATTTATTCCTTACAGTAGGAAAATATGCTTGTACCTCACCTCTCAGACCTCAGATTTTTTCTCTCCTAAAGATCTATTTTGGTCATACAGGAGAAATAAGAGGATAAAAGGCAATTTTGGGTTGGTTTAGAAGAATATAGTTAATTTTTGTACCAGATGTAGGGAAAACATCCCTTCTGAGTACCATAAATTCAAGTGAACACATACTACATACTCCACAGGCAATACAGTGCTTCTTGGCATTGAAAACCTAAATCTTACAAAAGGGAAGGGTTTTAATTCTGAGCTTTTAGGTTCTCCTCTCACTGTAATGGTATCTTGGCATTTAGCTTTGCACTGCTTAGCTTACTTTCTGCCTGCAGCTGTTTACCCTTGTGGTTGTTTTAGCACACTCCAGTGAGACGACATTTAAAGATGAAGACTGGGACACTTTTCACAACTACCAAAGTACGTAGCACCCAGGAGTCCTGGCTTCAGTTCCACCCTCTGCTATCAGTTTTCTTGTGGATGATTAAACATGTTATATAACTTTCCATTTTCTGCCAGAGAAAGTGATGAGGTTATTGTGAGGCAACTTGATATTAGGAGGGCATAAAACTAATATTGTCCTGGCTGTGGGGTATGTCCCTTCTCAAGAGGAAAAATTTGTTCAGAAAGAATAATACAGAGCAAAGAGGAATGAATTAAAAACAATGAAAAAGCTGGTTTTGATGCCAGTAGGATTAGATGCTGTGGATTAATTGTAGCCATAGATAAAAAAGCTGAAAAAAATTAAGGAACCCCTCCCTAGCATTCACAGGGGCAATGTAATTTCTAACTTACAACTTCTACAGTGAAGAACATGAGGAATTCCCACTCTGAGCAGTCTTAGTAGTTAGTAAACAGTCCTCAGCTACAATGAGACACATTGTGGATAAACACCTTCATTTGTCTAGATGGCAGCCCCAGCTGAGGGGAGCTGTACATTTACTTAAGAAGGCAAAACACAGTGGAGGGATATGATGCTCCTCTCTGAGATGGCAGCTTTCTTCTGGATTCCTGCCTTCATAATATGCCAACACAGAAGGTGAGAGAACTGAGATGCTACCAATCTAATCCACTTGTTCTGCAACCCTTTACTAAATTAAAGACTACCTTCAGGAGGGAGAGAAAAAAAAAAAAAAAAAAAAAAAAAAAAGATGCTGCAAGGCAGTAATAGCTAATACAGAGCAGACAGTGAGTTATCGTGCAGTGAGTTCATCCTTTATTCTGGTAAGAAGCCCAGCTCACACCTTCCATTTCCTCATACAGAGTGGTCCTAATTTTAGCACATCTGCATTGTCTTAACATTCTTCCACCCTTCCCACCTGAGAATTCTGCTATCCACTCTTATTCTGATGTGTAAACACTGTGTGGAGTGCTTGTGAGGGCAAGAAAGAAAATCTGTGCCTCAAGAGACTCTTTACACCCCTGCAAACACAGGTCTTCAGGGGAATATCTAGCCCGGAGGTAGCTCTGATCTCAAGTAAATGTTCCATGGCATCTTAAGATGGCATGTTTGGCAACAGCTGCTGATTGATATTCCAGGAACCAGAAATACTTTTGACATATGGTGTCCTTCAGCCTCCTATTTCAGAAGGTACTTAGGCTGTATTTTCTCTTATTCCTTCACTATCAAGATACATTGCTCAATATGACCATATAATAAATCCATCTTTTGAATAAATCAGATCAGTCTTCCAAGGAACCATATGATTAAAGTATTCAGTGAGTTCCTGTGAAGGTACTTTCACCATAGCACAATCTCTTTTCACTGTAAAAAGTATGTTATTTCCTACCTTAACATTGTAGGAAGAAGAACAGGAATAAAAATTCAAAAAGAAAAGAAGATAAAATACAGAAAATGGAAATCCTGGTTATCATTTAACAACTTATGAAATCTCTGATAAAGCATGAAAAATGGCCATTTCTTCATAGATATATGGCTAAAAAGGAGAATGTATTTTTCTCACAACAGAAAAAGCTTACACTCCTTGTTTACATTCACTTAAGAAGGTATCAAGCAATGGCTCTAGAACATTTATCTAAAATAAAACATAGTTGACTTGGCACATGTTCACTAAGCCAAAAAAAATGTGCCCACTACATTTGATATTTTAACCTTCATGCTACTCATTAAGGTAAATTAAACGTTCTTGGCTGCACATAGGATCTGTCAGTGACCCATAAAAACAGAGGTTAATTAGTATGCCTCTGCTGCAGTCTTTCTCTGTTAATATTGTAGCATGTGAAGAGGATCACAACTGCAAGTGTGTATTCAGCTCATGTTCCTATTCTGTATTACATGTCATGCTATGGAGGAACACTGCATACCTGTGTGTATGAGTGAGAATGTGTTTGTGTCTATAAACATTTTTACAAGGCATTCCAGCCATTAGTTTGTTCTCTAGTATTGAACCATTCAAAGAACAGAAAATTCTTTCCTCTATGGGTCTCAGCTGTCCTTTGCTGTTCAAAGCTGCTCTTGCACCCCGGCAGACCGACAAGGTGGTGGGGATGATGAAGGAGATGCTTTCCAGAAATCAGACACTGGACTCCAGTGTAGATCATGTCCAACCTTACTTTTCCTACAGCTGATGCTAATGTTCTGTGGACTGAGATGTGCCTTGACAGTCCTTTCGTATCACTTTGCTTCAATCCAGTAGTTAAAAAATATTTTCAATTATCCAAGAATGAGTGTCAAGTCCATGTTCCCTTTATATAAGCATCCTTGCCACATAACCCCCCTTTAACAAGTTAAATATTATGATTCCTGTTTCCTGTATTTAGATACTGTGGCACTCCACAGGACAAATGTGTGGATATTATGTGAAAAACAAGAGTAGAATATTAACAGAGAAGGAAATACAATTTTTTTTATAGTCTTCTGTACCTTACTATTTCCATGATTAAAGAGTCCTCATACTTCTAGTCAGGTTCTATTCAGACAGGGATGGAAAGACATGAGTAAAAAAAAATTATTTTTCAGAGAAAGCCCAATAAGGAAGTGCCAGGAACCCTAGGGTGAAGGAAACGACACTATCCAGCTTTGCTGAAAGCTTACTAGTTGAGCAGTGGGCTAAGTGGAGACAAGTCAAAGGTGAGCAGCAGTAGTGTTAAGTGGTTTGAAAAGGAACAGAGATACATTTGTTCAAGAGGAAAGACAGAATAAAGAGATGGCAACAAAGGGATGTTATACAAGATCTGGTGATCTATTCTTCTATTAACACTAGTCTTTAAGATGGATCAATGTGAGTTTAGAATAAATAAATGAAAAAAGAACCTTTAACCCCAAAACAACTAAGTAAAAAAAAAAGACCAGTAGCAATCACTAAAAGTAACAAACAGATGGTAGAATTCATGTCTGGGTTCAGACACCTGACGTTTGGTGACTACAATATAAATATGACTGAGCTTCCAGTGAGTTTGAGGAGATAACAGGTCAGATGTAAATGTCCACTGTGGTGCCACAACAGGTCTCTCTGGACTCCATTTTCTATGTTGACTAGATCTCAGCTGACTGTAGCAGGAGCTCAGAGGTATAAAGACCATGTAGTCACCTAGCTTAGGAAGTGTCTAAATATGAGGCTGACTCTTCCCCAGTCTACTCATTCAGGAAAAATTAGGGACAGTGAAATAAATCTTGCAATGATAAAGCAAATTAACTTAATGAGTTATTAACTAACTATTAAATAATTAACACATCTGTTTAAAGTTCCAAGACTGTAACATTTATACTTTCTCTAATGCCCACTTCTTGTTTTATACATTTGCAATAGTCATTCTTTGCTGAAGAACTTTTCTGTGGTCTGTGTACATTGAATCCTTATGTCCTTCATCCTGAAATCAGGGGGTATCAACGATGTTTACAGCTGAACAGATGGAACTAGGCACATTAATGGAAAAGTGGGACATGATGAGTAAATAAAAAACTTTGAAACGATTTTTTTGAGAAAATCCAGTTAAACAGAGAACAAGGTCCCACTCTTGCGAGTAAAAACTGGAGACATTTCCACTAGGCCTGATCAAAGAAAACAGAACACCAACAAGCACAAAACATCAACAAGCAATCTTGGACCTGCAGGAAGTTGACAAGAGGAAGGTCAAACTTCCCAAGGTTTCCCTGCTGATCATGTGAGGGTATCACCCTGCAGGGTCTGCTGTCTGCATTATTTCCCTGAAGCAATTCCCCTTAGGTGGTACACAGCAAATGATGAAATGCTGCCTATACTGCCCTGGGATTTTCCTTTGTTTCCCAACATCTTTATCAGGGTTGGCTTTGCCAACCTACACATATCTTGTGGATCAGGGAACAAGTTGCTTATAGCTGTTCCTAAGACACTTCTGTAAAACTGGAGTAGACATACCACATAAATGTTTACCTCAATACAGACTCCAGAGAAAGTGCTCCACACTTTTCATTTTGATATTAAGAACCATTTTGCCATAATCATTGCATTTGCCTTTAACAACATTTACAATTAATATCATGGCGGTTTTATTTTCACTGAACTTAATGGCATGAGAAAAGGGCTGTTCAGTGGGTTTTAACCTTTCCAGCACACAAGCTTTTGTTACATTTAAGAGAAGTAGATAGAAATTGTATTGTTTTCTACTGAAAAACTGACAGTGTTCAGAATAGATGTAATTATTGTAGATGCCACTCCAGAAAATGGGAATTAGCACCTCTCATTATAATGAACAACTCTAAAGAGAAATTCCTTCATTCTTACTTAGTGAACAATGGACAGTCTATTTGCGGCCGTTCTTTCTTGTGCATTATCAAGACAATGGTAAGTAATTAAAAATATGAAAGGAACTGCAATAGCTAATACATTCAGACTTGCGGGGTTATGAGGTTGCTTGTTAACTTTTACTACTCACTGCTGCAATACACAGTATGAGCTGTATCAACTCCCTTTTATTTGAATTCAGGCAGTTCCCATTCCCACCCATCCCATCCTTAGCCATATGTTCCATTAAGGCACCTGCTGCTCTCAGAAGAGAAACTCGGCCAGATCACACAGGAGAGTCTCCTTTGTTTATCAGTTGGCTGTGGAACATGACTAATAGAGTATCATCTAGACTGATAACCCATTGGTTATGAGAGTCATGACTTTTTATAATGGTGTCTAATTAGTTTTTAACTGAGAAGTGTTATAAAGTTTGTGGTAATGCAAGAAGGAAAAAGCACTTCTTGTAAGGACATTTTATCCAATCGTTTCCTCAATACTGTTGTTCAGAACAGCATGAGACAATATAAGTAGCACATGCTGAAGGGAAGGAATGGAAGGTACTGCTGGTCTTTTTCTTTGGTTGGATGATGAATGGTTTGAAGATTCAAGTACCTTAGGCCACATTAGAAAATCTTGGCAGGGCTTGATACAATCTTTGCCAGGTGTCAAAGGAGGTGCCTTTCTCATCAGGCAGTTGGCTATGTAAGAATATCTCAATCTACATTCTCTGAGCCATAGAAAGCTGATTCCAGGGCTGCCAGTTTGTAATTTCATGCCTTCCCAGTGTCACTTTGGCTTCATAAACACTTATCTCATCCTGTAGCATGCTGGGAAGTGGTGGAACAACCCGGCCTGTTGATTTTTTTGGCATGGTACCTGTTACTGATGCTGTGTGTACCTTCTTAAGTGAAAAATAGTATTTCTCTATAAAATCACAGAATGTTAGGGATTAGAAGGGACCTAAAGATCATCTAGTCCAACCCCCTTGCCAGAACAGGATCACCCTTCAAAAGTTTTTATAACATTACTTTTTAAGCAACAAAATTAACAATGGAATTAAGTGCAATTGATGTTTACACTATATGGCATGGATGCAGTGAATCAGCTCACCATAAGGCCACAAGAACATCACTAACTTGCATGGGAATGGGTGGGAGCACAACTCTGCAGCACAAGAGCTGCAGGGAACAATTCTGTGTTCCTTGACAGCAGTGACCAGCTGTTAGATCTGCTAGGCTACCTCATGAAATAATCTCCTGACACTGCTTTGTCATTGGAGCTTACGCAATAGGAACAAGAAGTCTCAATTTCAGTGCCCTCATCTATATTGATTAGTGGCAATGGTTAAAAATACCAGAACCTCTGGATACTAACAAGTGATTTTTTTTTACCTTCTAAATGAAGAGAATGTTAGATTTACATTCCCTTGTGAAACCCAACCATGCAACAAAGACATGTAGTGAAAAGCAAGAGTTACAAAACAATTTGTATTATCACCTTATATTGTTGACATAAGTGTTTATAATTAGAAATGCGTCCAGCCCCAGAGTAAACCATTAGTCACACCTAATACATAGAGAGGCAAATTTTATAGTTTTGTTTCTTCTAAATATAATTATTATTCTTAGAATTGTTATTTATTAAATGAAGAAGTAGTATAAAAGAAAAATAACCAGGAAAAAAACCCCAACCAACCAATCAAACAAAACAAAACCCACACACAAAAACAAACAAACAAATAAAACCCAACAACAACACAAAAAATACCCAACATTATATAGAAATAAGACACATATCCCAACAAAAAGATTTATACTGTCAGATAACGTGATGGCATCCATAAACTTCAGTTAGTTTGCATAGGAAGGACAGATTCAAACCTTAAGAAAAGGAGAAGATGGGCACATCTACAGGAGACTAACTGCACAGCTACAGAATCATCGAATTGTTTCAGTTGGAAGTGGCCTTCAGGGGCCAGAAACTGTTTTGTTCCCTATTACTCATTTCACCTGAGACCATCAGCAAGGGTCAGTAGTTAGTGGCAGCTGTGATAATGGATTACTTTTTATTAGCCTCCTCCCTCACTACTAAGGAGCTGAGAATGGGGGAGGCACAGGTTATCAAAACCAGAGCAAAAAGCTGTCAGTCCCATTCACTGTCAACCAGCACTGTATTTGAACAGCTTGGTTTAGAGACCAAAAAAAAAAAGAAAATCAAAAACCCAAAAAACCCACACACAGATTTTCAGGAAGTAAATCTAGAAATCATCTACTAGGGAGGGGAACTTCTCACCAATTCTTCTTTAAAAAGCTCCCATGAATGAAGTCCTGGCACTCTTTGATTTACTTTTCCCCTGTATTAATTAAAGTTCAGGGTCTGATTCCCATCTCTTTAATGTTGGCTGCAAAACTCATTCCGTTGGAGTCCGTGACAGCTCTGGATTTGCAAGGAATGAGAGAGAAAGCAGAGGAGGATTTTTATGTTGGTATTACCTTAGGCTGCTATTAAATTGGGGAATTATGCTCTGAAATAAAAAGCAAATATCAGCGACAAATGTGAAGAAACAACATCTAAAATCTGGTATGTAAAATGTTGTCTTTTCTACTGCAAGTGGGTTGAGCTCATGTTTTGACAGAGGATGTAGAAAATATACATACTGGTCTATTGTATGTTCTCTGCTAACTACAAAAGTATATAAGTGCATGTAAATATTGCTGCTGTGCACCACAATAAGGAGGTAATATCAGTCATTGGTCTGTGGAAGCAGGTCATCTACTAAATCACAATATGGACATGGATTGTGAATAATAATACAAAGTTTGCATATTCCTTCTCTAGTTGTATTAACTAGCATTTTATACATTTGTGCTCTAAGTACCAAAGGAGCAATGCTGAGGAAAGAAATCCATTGGTTTTTTTAGATAAAGGCGCCAATAGGCAAGAAAGTCTGCACAACTGTGAAACATTTCTGACCATCTCATATTAAATATATTGTTTCATATAAAGAAAAAAGCTGACTAATGAGCAATGTCTTACCAGAGGTTTACATAAAATGTATAATTGTAAGGTTATTGTTTGCTCTACACATCAATTATTGTGATAATTTTAATTTATGATGTGTTTTAAACTACTTTTACAGTGAGAAAGGAAGGTCATGTGATTGTTAAAGTTCAGATTGCTCTTTTTTTTTAAACCAAATCTGATCTTTATCCTTATATGAATTTAGAGGGATTTTTTAATTTTATTTTTAACATCAATATGAAAAAAAAAATTATAGGGTTTAACCCTCTTAAAGTGTCTTTCTAATCTCAGTCCAATCTGCTCTTACTTTAGAGGTTAAAAAGTACTGATGGTTGATTAAAATCTAGATCTGTAAGATCCTGATAAAACCTATACAACATGTAAGCTTCTTTTTTAAAAACAAGCAACTAAACAACAGAGTTCATCAATCTGCAGGGAGCTTCTTAAAGCTGTGGGAAATAGAGATTGTTGCAGAGGAAAGTGTGAAAATAAGTCCTCTGGCAGCTGTGGCAGAAGGGAAACAAATGGTTGAACAGAGCAGTTTTCTGATGGAAAAGAGATTAAGGCAGGATTACAGTTTTTCCACAGATAACAGGCAGGAGAGTCTAAATATGCCAACAGAAAATTGTTCTAAAAACCAAGGAGTGTATTCTCCTTCTACAGCCCTGATACCCACCCTAGGAAAGTAGAATGTGAGTTCATATCCAAAAAAAACAAAACAACCCTCTTCTCACCTGGACAAATGGTTCTTTAGGGTGGTTGAGCTCAGATCTTTGTGGAAATTGAATCTCTCTTTCAAATAAGCTTTCACTGAATTTGTGGAATTCCCTATGAGAAAGAGATCATCTGCAAAGTAGGTTTCCAATAAGCCAATGACAGGACTTGAAGGGAGGAGATGTCTGCTGGGGTGTTATCATAGAAGACTCTTCTCATTAGACCATTTAAGGAAGAAAAGGTTTTCTTCTTGTTCCCCTCTAACCTGACCAAACCCATAATTATACCTGTAGGTGCCTGCCTTCATCCCAGTGACTGGTGGAGCAGGTATGATGCCAGCCTGGACATTCTTACCTGAATGCTCCTTGCAAGTGGTTGGTCCCCAGCAGCTCTCTTAGTTGCTCCTTAGCTGCCTAGCCTTCATCTCCGCTTGCTTTGCCCCTGTGCTTGACACCCAACAAAATACTTCTGAGGCTTAGGGGAGATATTGAGGAGTTTTAGTTCCATACAAGAGGACTTTCTCTTGATGAAATTTGAGATGATGTTTGCAGAGAAAGAGGTCTACTTGCTAAACACCATGCTGGAGGGGGATGTAAGTAGTACAGCTAAAGAGGCTAATGCATTGTGGCTGTGTGGAACATTCAGTGTAATTACTAGGTAATTCTAGTAATTACTAGGTAATTCCACTGAAACTGCAAAAATGTGCTGCTAATAGTAGAATCACTTCTCTATTTTGCTTCTCAAGTCTTAAAAACCTAAGGATTTCTTTTTGATTTTAATTTAGTCCCAATAGCTTAGCACAGCTGTGACAGTGCATTTTTACTGGTGAGTTCTGTACACCAGGTAGGGAGTTTTCATGAATGATGCAGAGCCTGCTGCAGTGAGAAAAAGAGCAAACACCTCACAAATAGGAACTTCACACAGAGCTGCACTGATTTCATCCATCATCTGAAAGAACTGCAGAAGAAATCCTTCTTTCATAAGATATCATCCAGTGCTCTAAATCTACCAGAAATAATGCAAATAAAATGTTTCTGGGGTTTTGTTTGGGGTTTTTTTGAAGGCTGGTCCAATGCACACGTTATACATGCTAGCAGAATACAGTTAACTTTGCTTAGCTTGAAAGCAGCCTCTCGTCCACATTCCCCAGCCAATTTATCTGGGCTTCATTAGTCTCATTGGTCTGGAGAGGTTTTGGATGGTGAGTAGAAGTGTGGCCATGAAATATGAAAAGTCTTTTAATTGTGAATAAAATGACTTTTCTATGAATAGAAGTCATGTAACTGCAGTCTTATTACAAGGTAAGAGGTAACTGCTGGACTGATTTTTAAAGCTATGTAGCCACTTGGCTTCTGTGCTGTTCCCTTCCTAGTCAGTTTAATCTTCCATTTCCAGCTTCAGTCAGAAGAAATTTTGCAAGTCAAATATTAATCTCCTTGCACAATAATTGTTTTCAGATATGCGTAATTTGGCATATGTATGTGATGGAGGGAGATGCAGAGTGACAGTTATCTGAAAGACTCTTTATAATTAAATAGTATTATCTGAGGGTTTAAAATGTTATAAAAATTTCAAGTAAAGGTGAACTGCTGGAGAAAGAGTAGCTAAGGATACCAGAGATATAAATTCAGTTCTTCATAAAGTCATCATTTCCATATGTGTCTGGATTTAATATGTCATTCATTTGAAACTAAGAGATTTTGTATGATGAGAAGTAAAAATGAAAAGGAAATTTAATACAGGTTGCTGCTCTTTGCTGAGGAGATTTCACAGCATTTTCACTAGGGAATGTATATACTTGTGTTTTTATAATTTCGAAATATCTAATGAAGAAACTTGTATTTTCTATTTTCATTGTCCAAAAATGCTGATAGCAGAATTACTTGCTATGTCCTTATAATAAAATCAAGTTAAAAAGGAATACAGTGTTTTTAAAGTGGTTATTAACAAAATATAACATAGGGTGTTAACCTTTTTGAACCACATAGATATTAAATCAAAATACTGACCCATAATTTCAAAGACATAGTGGAAATCATTATGTTGGAATTAAATGGATGTAAGAAAACCTCATTTTTGTTGTTTATTCATGATTACATGGTGAAAACAAATCTGGAGGATATTTTATGGTCGATATAACTACATATGTTAAGCACAAACAGCTAACAACATTTGATTAGAAAATACTTAAGGATTTGATCAATAATGATAATCTGAGACTGTTTTTACCACACATTTATTTTATCTATGTCATTTTCTCTTCTTGCTTCTATAATATTTCTGTCTATCTACAATACAGTTTTTCTAGTACTTATCAGCAGTGGGATCTCATTTAACTAAGACAGGCTCTGAAATGTTTTAGATCACCAGAATTTTAGTTTTGTAATGAAAATTGGGAAAGACGTAGACACAGATGTTCCCTGAGTTTCACAGAGTGCTGGGATTTCCAAATGGTGCCACACAGATAATGCCGTACACTTAAGTGGATAAATATCATTAGCAATGACTGCTGGAGTCATTCTCCTTTGTATCCACAGAACTGTTTCCTTTCTTAAAAGAGTAATGAGAGTTAGAAAAGTCATTTTAATTGAAAATGCTAATATGTACTTCTGAACAACTCCAGGTGCTTAAAAATAAAAATAATTTAAAAAACCAAATCTTTGATTAATTAATCCCTCCTGAAAATACGACTGAAACTCATAACTTTCTGAAATGCTTCTGAAAGTATTACTCAAAAGTCTTGTTGAGAGTAAATGTTGATGGGGGAGGAAATATGAGAAAAGATGCAGGAGATTAATTGCGTAGGGTTTTGGAAACACTAAAACTGGAAAGTAACTTAAAAACTTTGCAAAACTTAGTTCATTGTCCTTCAGATATTACAGGTCTTCACCCTCTACCCTCCTGTGCAGTAAGTGAATTAATTGCAATTACAATAAAAGCTGAACTTGCACCTGAGGATATTTTCTGTGCATAAGGAACCAGTGGAGCTAATTCAGATGTACAGAGACTGTACGTGGCTCACGGACACTCTGGAGAGCAAAATGGCTTTGATTGTCAAAGCAATATGGAAATATTGTGAGGAGACCTTCAACACTGAACACCCCACAGAAGGAAGGACTGATGGAAAATAACAGCACCAGGAAAACAAACTATCACATCCAACAGCCCAAATTTCAGCTCAGAGCAGCACAACCAACCACAAAAATAAAGTTTCTCACCCCTAGCTGGATTTTGGTTTCCCTTTCTATTTTCATTGCACTTTGCAAAAAGCTATGATGGCAAATAAAGGAATGGAACTACTTTCACTGAATAAATTTCAGCTCACCTATATGAAATTTATCAGGAAATACAGAACCATATCTGATTTTCACCACAAGACAGAAGCTAATATTGTAGAATATTTGTATTCCATAAAATCTGCAAAAAGTCATTAGGGAATTCTTAAAAATCTCAGAAAACCAAACAAGTCCTTACTTATCAGTATTGTTGTTTCCTTGTACATGTCTGATGGTGCCTCTTGCTTGTATCTAAAGCATAGATTATAAAGTGTTTGTCTTGTAATTGGGTAACTTTCCATGGCTGGCTCTTTTTGGCATTACACAGTACTGTATAATGACAGCCATAGCATTTACAGTTATCAGGATGACGGGTGATTAGAGATGACAAATCTAAGCAATATTGAGAAATTGGAAGGGTAATTTTGAGAATGCAGAAACTTGATTTCTTAGTTTTAACAAATCGCAGTAATGAACAGAAGTATATCTGAAGCATTTATATAACCTTTATAATTATAAAAAATGGGAGCCTTATTCTGCAGTTACTTATGTAAGATCATACCATTCCTTGTTGCATTTTTAAATTCATGTTGGCTTTTTCTTATTTCTGTTTTTCTAGTCTTCTGATTTAACAGTCAGGACAAAAACAGACACTATGGGACCTATCTGGTAAGCTGTCATACTTTATATAAAGTGTCTTAAGTATGGGAATTACCCACTATAATTACTTATTAGTTTCAATTTAAGAAGTGGAAGCTGTGTGGGGTGAAAACAAATCTTGAGATATTTTAATTATGTCACCCAGTGCTAAAAAAAAAGTAGCAGTACCACCACTGAAAGCCATAAAAAGCTGGACCCTGCTGTAAGAAAAATTAAATGAGACATGGAGGAGAAATAAGTCCAAGTGGAACAGAACTGGGAATTCCTGCAATTATTATCTAGAAGAGTTACAGAAATAATTATTCCTCTATTTTCTCTACACATTTTTAGCTCCTCACATATATTTTTAGAAAAATTTCAGAAGCCACATGACAACTATTGGCCTGTACAGTATTTCTCCCTTTTATCATCTCTTCATATATCAGAGCTAGTTTCTAGAAAATCATAAATTAATTTATGAAAATTCATCCTGATTTTTTAAGACATGATATGAATGGACAGATGATGAGTTTTACATTCATGTGAGCTACAGATCCCCTTGTATCATTAAATGCATGTCTTCAAGATATAAAAATGCTAGCAGTCACCAAATTACTTACTGCCTGTGGATACTGATCAAGTGAGCATGAACAAGCTGACCAAGAAATGCAGTCACCTAAAAAGTTACAGTACCAGTCTTCTTAAAGGAGATATGTTTAGAAATGGCTTGAATGAGCCACTACTTCAGAAACAAAAGGAAAAAATAGAAGACCGAGGGAAGCAGGATCTCCATTCCTCAAGATATTCCAGTATTGGAATATTTTGACATTGTCGGTATCCCAAATACAAATGAAAAGCTGAAAAGGACTTTACATGCATAATATATATTACATTTATAGGTGTGCATAATAACACACAGTTCCAAAAAAAATAATTGGAAATACTGCAAAATGTTTGGTTTCCAATATTTTGGTGTACTTTATGATTAAATTTTTAGAAGACATCTTTCATTTGGTGTCCTGATGTCAGTATTTTTGGCTTGTGGGCATTTTCCTTGGCCTGAATAGTTTTTTCCTTATGCATTTCAAGTCATGTGATGCCTATTACACACCACTTTCATTGATTATAGGTGAGGCTCAACTGCAGCGAGGTAACTCTCCAGGAAGTTCTGCCTCCCCAGGATAGCACAGCCCTGAAGCCTTGCAAGTCAATGGGCCAAGACAAAATGTTCAGTTCAAGACAAAATATCAGCTGAACACTGCTATTTCAGATCCAACCACTACTTCCCCTCTCAACAAAAAAAAAAATCTGATTTTTTGAACGCATCCATATGGAAATACTTTGTCTTCATTTTCTTAACAGGAAAAAAAAAAAAAAATCAGTGAAACTTAATTTCTTAAAAAGAAATGTTGATTTTGTAGAAATTTTCTTTTCCGTGAGAAAATAAAATAATTCTAATAGAAAATCCCCAGAATAATCTGGAACAGGGGAAAATTTTGCTAGTATTTTATAAAGATTTTAACAACAAACTAGATAAAAGAATCATTAAATGAAAGCTTACAAAATAGTTTATAGAAGATTAGACAATAAGAAAAATGAAAAAAAAAAAAATTAACCCAAACAAAAACAGACCCTATGGGACCTATCTGGTAAGCTGTCATACTTAAAATGTGGTCCTATAGTTAAAATGTGAACAGTGTCCTAGGTAACATCCCTCAAAGCTTCTTCAGTGGCCGGAGGGATGTTCTGGCACTGGTAACTTGCATTTCTTAGCACAGTCATGCATTCATACTGAGACATTCATTAGTCAGTAAAGTCTGGGATATGACATCTTCCTAGATCTCTTTCTAAGATCATGGCTTTCGAGAAGTAAATGAAATAAAAGTGAGCAGCAATACATGTGTCTATAGAGCAGGACAAAATGAATGGCTACTTTCATTCAAGAATGAAATACCAGTGTAATTTTAATATATATATTTATATATGTATAAAGTTTTTTTTTTTGATCTTAATGAAAATGTTTAAACAGCAGGTGAACCTTCTGATATTTCAGTGGGAATGCAAAATGTGTGTAGCATGCTACATCTTATTTCTGCTCCTTCAGTGCAAAATAATAAGAAACAGTTGGAAAAGATGACATATCTAAGAACAACCTAACCCACTATGCTATTGCACACAGTGGCCGAAAGGAGATTTTTAGGGAAGAATTTAAGAAAAAAGAAAGCATACGGTGATACTTCCCTGCAGTGGCCTCCCAGCTCAAAAAATTAATCCGTGAGACAGAGGTGATGTTTTAGTGTTTTCTCTGCCTAGTTCACTGCCATGAACTTACTTGGTTTTCAGATGACTGATAGAAGTCATAGTATTCACAACATTCTGAAACATGAAACTCATAATCTTAACTCCTCTTACGTAAAGAACCATTTTTAAACACCTGCTAGTTGCTGTTTCATTTGATGGCCTCTTATTGTATGAGAAAGGACAATGAACAGTTATTGTCTTCATACTGTTTCCCAGTGAAAATCTTAAGATGCCATATCAGATCGAACCACACCAGCAAAATAACAGCATGAAACTCACTTAACCTGCACAAATCAGGTGACAACATATTGTAGTCAGCAAGGCTACAAAAGCTCAGTCTTGTCCAATTATCAATTCCAGTTAATATAAAAATAGGAATTTTTTCTCCAATACCTGTCGCTGATTTTCTGTCTCTAGTCTCAGTCTGGCTTCTACACATCTTCTGGTCTCCAGGAAGGCTTGACGTTGTGCTCTGTCTGATAGGTAGCTAATGAAGATTCCTGCAGTGTTCATACACATAAATAACACTGCCTGAGCTGCTATCTGCAATGAACAACAAATAGGATTTGATCAGACAGGAGAAGCAAAAATATCTGTTTAAAAAAGGAAAGGGAGAGAGAGAGAATGACTGCTCTGCAGACATGTAGGCTGTAAAATACTGGTTACATAGTTTTCATAAAAGAATCTTTTTGACCTTAATTAGAGGCATCAAATGTGTAAAATTCTCTCTGCCTTGAGGAAGAAATACTCAGTATTTGGGGGCATTAAACTCTAGTTGAACCACAAATGATGTTTCCAAGAACTGACTCACAGGGCCTTAGTCAGGAATGATTACAAATACAATTAACAATATAGTTTTGCACTGCCTCTTCTATAAAAGCAACTTTGTGATTTGTTCCACAGCTCTGAGAAGCCACATTAAAGAAAACAAAGTGTGTCAGTTTGCTAAGAATTAATACCAGTGATAATAGTTATTTTGTTATTGTTCACCAAATTAAATAAATTCATTTTCAGCTGATGCCAAAGCAAAAGCTTGCACAATCTGCATCCTGAACCATTCAACAGGGGAAGCTGAAAGGATCACCAAATTCTTGCAGAGCCTGTGCCTGTGTACACAGACCTTCTCTCAGTGATGCCTACGTAAGAGCTGCACTTTTTTTCCTTTGTAAAAGGTGCGTCACAGATTATTCCTTTGCAATATGAGCTTAAAACAGCCAAACATGAATGCATCCTTGGACAGTGTACACTTCAGTGGCTTATTTGTCTTTCATTGATACCTCTTCTGTGCTCTGGTTGTTTGTAAGGTGAGGCACACCAGAAAAGTGGTGATTGTTTGGGAAGAGGAGGAAAAAACTTCCAATATTTATATGCCCTAGATACAGAACAGAGACCTGCAGTTTCAGTAGCTTTTCCATTACCTTATCCCTGTTACAGGCTGCAAATTCATGTGAACTCCTCTCAGTTTCCACTTAATCTTGTCTTTTCTTAACTTGTGAAAGGGTTAAGAGTGAAAAATAAGTCCACAAGTCATTACTATCCCTCAAATGTAGCATGTGGGACCAAACCATTCTGACTACTACCTGAGAAGCCATTGTGGGCCAGAAAACCAACTCCCCATCTTCCTGCCAAGGTCCAGGCACAGCCACTGTGCAGATGAGATCCCACTCTGTGCACCCTGTCTTGTGGGATCACATCTCTCTACCAAAGACAGACCAGCCACAGGGCAGGCAGGGGCTGTATTACCCTGTGGCCACATCACCTACTTAGCAAATCTACCCAGGCTCTGACAGCTATGAACCATAATGCTGTGGGTGATAACCACAGGATCATAGCAACATTGGAAGAACAGACATGCCAAGTGTTCACGATTCAGGATCCTGTCTCTGATACTGGACAACAGATATCACCCAGGCAGGAGGACAAGGATAAAACAATAGATATGAGCACAAGAATAAAGCAAGCAATGCTGTTTTGTCCAGTCTTGACCTCTCCAGCAATCTGTCTGGGGAACACTGGGGGCTAAAGGCTGTATTTCTGTAGGATCAGTCTCCCTAAAATCAAAATGTTGCTTGTACTAATAGAAGATAGAAAAACATTTAGTGATATTCCCTAATCTTATTGTGATGCTGTGCCTCAGAGCTGCAGGTCTCACTCCTCACATTCATATGGAGTTGAAAGGGAGATTTGATACCAAACCAAATGCATCTGGCAGGAATTTCTGCTTTATATATTCCCGTACTTCTGAATCTGGAGTATTGTTCTACAATACCACGGGGAATTAATTTACCATTTATATGCCATGATTAAATAAGAATGCATATCCTGGCTCCAGCTGAAGTTTTATTGTAACGTTTGACAGTAATAAATGTCTAGGCAAAGCTTGTGAGAAATAGGGCGTGATCCTTGCATGTCCCTGGCTTCCAGTGTACTGTGTGTTTACAGCACATCTGAGCTGGAGACAGGATACTGTATCTTGTCTGCCTAACTTTTTTTGATACCTTTCTCAAGTTAATTGTACCTTTGTCCCCTGTGGCATTAAATGACAAAGACTTCTATGATTTAATTGGGCACTTTGTGATAAAAATGTTTCCTTTTGTTTGCTTTAATTCACAGCCTTATAATTTTTTTTTAATGCTGCACCATGCTTATAATATGAGAAACAGTGACTGGTCATTCCCAATTCATCTTCCTCTCCTGATTTTACTGACTTAAAGCATTACTCCCTGCTTTTATTTTTCAAAAGGGTGGAGTTTGAGACTATTTACTCTCACTGCATTTGTCACTATTCCACCTCTATGCTTACTGTTTATTTCCTGTTATCTACCTTACCCTGCTTTACTGGAGACAGGTTGCCCTGGACCAGCCAGCTTGACCAAGACACTTTCTGCCTTTACTGCAAGATAAAACAGAGAATGTAGTAATTCAGCTCCTGAGATAATTCCTTTCCTGTGCAGGCTAAGAGGCGTATGGTGAGCTGAGAGGAGATAAGACCAGAATTATGTTAAGCAGGACAACTGAAATCAGCTGTGGGTGGGTGGAGGAGTTAATGTTTCATACCTTTTTGACTGACTTAAGATAACCAACACTCACAAACTAGGGAAGCTACAGTATAGGGTGAAGAAAAGAAATGCCTTTCATATTTCAAATATTCTCTTGTTTGCTTGTAAATTCAATTGCAAGTTCCTCATGAGCCCAGTTCATGCACCCGGCTCTGCTGATACTCAGGCCTAGTGCCACTCACTTCAGCAGATCTCCTTAGAGCAAATGCAGTAGAATTTGTCCTTCAATTAGATTTTATAAGAACATAATTTGATTTGGACAAAGGGAATTAGGGAAAACATGTTACAGGTAAAACATCAGCTTACTCAGAGGCAGAAATGCTTTTCTTACACATAGTAGTCTGATTGAAAACAATCTAAAGAGTAAAGCACTGTGCCTTGAGAGGATAATAATCTGTGGCTTTTGTTAATAAAAGACATATAAGACTTTAGTCTCTTATTATCACCTCTTTTTTTCTACAGCTTACTGTGGCCAATTCCAGAAGTCTTGCAGGTTTTTCTACTGCCTGTCAGGGCCACAACTCAGGACAGCCCTGGATTTTATAAGTAGTACACATTTTCAGGTCTTTTTGACTGACCTGAAGGTCAATGCTTACACATTAGGAGAGCCAAGATCTTTTCACAATATTTATGAGCTCTTTAGTCTATTTATACTTTGCACAGCACTCAAATAAGCAACTGTATCAGAGACAGCAAATGATCTTAAAAAAGCCACAAGTGATATGTTTTGATGTCAAATAGGTCTGCTTGTCAAATATTTTAACAAAATGCAAACAAGAAGGTAACCATCACCATGCTGTTAGGGAATACCAGTGTAACAGCATCAACACTGGCCCTGCTGAAGTTGCAGTTGTTCATGATTGTATAATGGGATGAACAGTGATAATACAATAATAGAATTAGTCATAGAATCAATCATAAAATCATAGAATGATTTGAGTTGGAAGGGACCTTAAAGATTGTGCAGTTCCAACCCCCCTGCCATGTGCAGGGACACTTTCTACTAGATCAGGCTGCTAAAAGTCACAGCCTGAAGGTCATTAGAAGCAGACATTAAAATTTTTACTCCAAAATTCTACTTCCTATTTTTTTCATAGGAAATTTTTTTTTTTTCTCTTGCTCGTTGTATAAAAAGGTCTTTACCAATACAGCTGAAAACAATATAATATTTTGATTGGATTTAAGAACCACCAAATCTCAGACAAAAAAAAAACCAATTAGAAGGCACTGGACACAGCTGGTCAAAAAGAAGTATGAATGAAAATAGGTACCATATAGTAATCTAAGTTAACAGTAAGAGGAAAATTCATCAATAAAAAACATTATAGTAGCTCATGTCTATTGCAAAGTGGTAGGTGAATCACCCACAGACAGCTTTTCAAGACAGAATTAAATAGTTTGGGAAACAGGAAATTCAGAAGGGTACTGGTGAGTTACTGAGAGCAGAACTGGGCTGAGATAACAACAGTTCATAGGCATTTCTGCTGCACCTAATGTAGTTGTTGTGATTTGGAGTTTACACAGAATCCAGTGAGTTTATGAACAACTGTGAGTGAATTAAAGAAATGTGGGAAATTAGTTCTTTTTCTATTTTGATTTCCAATTTTGGATTGGCTACAACAATGGATTAGATCTTGTTTGTTTTGGGAAAACTGGAAAAGTAAAGCTGTTGTGCTTCTTTAAGAGTGTTTTCAGCATGTGCCACATAAAGAACTGGTTGCTATGGAAATTATTATTGGTTAATTAGGTTTGGAGAAGCATTTTCATTCATCATTAGTTGTTTAACTAAAAATAGCATCTCACCACAAGGTTGTTTTTTGTAAATAAAATGTCTTAGAAACCCCATTGTCCTCTCTTCTATCTGCATCACCCCTTTTCTTAGGTTACTTTGAGGGAAAATAACTTAGTCTCAATAAGAATGAATTACCAGGAATGAACTGAGGGTTGCATACGAAGTGTGGAATTTGAGACTGAAACAGTCTACTTTGTATAGAATAGGAACATCTGGCAACACAGACTCTACCCTCTCTCATTGCTAGGCTGCAGCAAGCCTTCATCTCCAGCTGACACCATGATTTTATGAATCAAAGCTCCTGGCACAAAACTAGTAAGTACTTGTATCTCTGTACTGCCTTTTGCCCACCTTGATCCTTCAGCACAGCTTCCCCTTTGTTGTGCCAGATCAATTATTTGTGGGACCATACTGTGAACTATATCAGGGAACTTGGCCAACTTAAAAAAACCAAACATTTGGCATTGGCGGTGATTTTCCTATCTAGAGCAGTCTGATTGAGTTCACAGCATAGCCTCCACAGGGAGAGGAAGCACGTGAATATTCATTGTTGTCACTGCTGCCAACTCCATTAAACCAAAATCATTGCTGCCTTATTGTTAAATCACCTTGTAAGGAGGTTTTTTTATTCCCCAGGTTCACTCCTTCTGAATTCTCCTGGGTCTAACTACTAAATGCCAATGGCCATGATAGAGGGATTTCTGGTTTAGATTGTGGGTCCTTCTTCATTAACATTTATTGGAAACCAACCTATCTCACAAAGGTGCCCAAACTTCTGCCATGAATTTCCAGAAAGCTCATTTGTGCCTGATCTTTTATAAATGTCCAGTGCAGATCCTTTATATTGTCCAATGCAAAAGTACAAAAGTTAATTAACTTGTACTCTGAGCTGGAATGAGTGCTAAATCTTTGATCTGATCTACATATACATAGATTTCTGAAAGAGAAAGACAGGAATATACCCTATACTTGAGAAGACAAGGATGGTGAAAGGTACTTTATTTATTCATGGTAAATTTAGTCAAGCACAGACTATGATAGTTAAGTGCAGCACTTTACCACTCTCACTCCTGATTTGCCGAATGTGAAAGGAGCCATTTGTATCAATGTTACCTCCCGATTTTATGTTTAAAACTGAGTTTTGTGGTTCATCTCCCATAGGAACACTGGCTGATTCTAACATGCAGATGTTATTATGCCTCTAGGAGAGCTGAGATCTTTTAAGCAACCTAGTCCTGCTGCTTCCAGAGCAGGCATTAAAGGACTTTGCTGTGCTCTTAGGGACACAGTCTGGTCTTCTATGTGCATGAAATCTGTAGCCTGCAAGGCAAATTGGCCCTATGAAAACACAGGGTATACCTCAAGGAATTATTAGATTACCCTCAATGAGTAACTGATCTCAGATAAGTTTTTCTCCATCCTACTGCAGAATATTCTAATGTGCCTCTTGCTCCTGCACTGAATTTAGAAAACTGCATTGAATGATTTAGAAAACAAAGACCATATTCCCTCTAAACAAGGACATAAAATCAATTATTTAAGACAGAATTCAGAAATATGTATCTTTAATATTGAGAACAAAAGTTCAATTTGCTGTTAGAAAAATAACTATTTCCTTCTTGCCTTTCCTCTCACAGAAAATTGAATGTTTGATTAAGTTGTTCACAGGTAGCCAACACCATACAGTTTGGTAACTCAGCTATGAACTATGGCAATTTTTTTGCAACATGTTATGGTAGAAGGGATCTTCCAGGATAATAATATCATATCAGACACATAAGGGTGCCATAAGTTGAATGATGCACAATCAAACAAATACATAACCTGCCAGTGCCATCAAACAGCCCCAACTGGCAAATAATTTTAATCACATATCCTCTAACTCCCCTTGAATTTGTCTAAAACTAGGATTTAAGCATAATCTTAATAGTAAATGCAAAACAACATATATATTCTGGGACTTTGGATAATCTTTTTTTTTGGTGGTTTTAATAGATGTTAAAGTGACTAAACATGTCTGGGGCAATGTCAGTAGTAGGGTCATAGCTTGTGCATACAAGTGAATAGACAGAAGTGGATAAATGATCTCAAGTTTTAGTAACTGTTTTCCATGTCTACAAGGTATTCTTCTGAACTCTCTGACCCACATCTACAAACTGATCTGGAGCTACACAATGAAATCCAGTGATTCATGTCTCCAGTGCACTAAGCAGCACTGCACTCTTCTGTCATCTTTTTGCACACAGAGTGTTATTATGGATACCTAAAATGTTCCTGTTTAGAAAGAACAATCTTAGCCTTTGACGCAAATAAACGTCTTTATTCAGTGTTTTCTCTGTGCTGGCTGGATACCTTCTCCCTCTGCTCTGAGACAGCTGCATTGCAGGGTAATTACAAGGAAAAAACTAAAGCCAAACCTTCCAGATGTCATCATTTTATTGTCCAAAAACATCACCCCATTTGGTCTGTTAAAGTAAACATAAAAGGCTGACAGGAATCTCTTTTCTTCTCTAAGTATATGTAAACTTGAAATCATAGTAAATGTACTACAGAATTACTTTAAATTACCTGTGCTGTTTAACCAGGAGTAGATCCTGTAACAACCCAGAAAACCCAGAAAAAAATCAAGACATGTCACAAATGCCTGCAAAACAGAGAACACACTGGAAGCAGCACATGGCAGTCAGGGTAGGTTAGGCGACTGGTGAAGTGATGGTATTCCACTACTCACTGCTTGGGAGGGAGTGTGGAATTTCCTTTTCTGCACTTCCAGACTCATGAAGTTCAGTCAGACATTAACATTTTCCCTACTACTTTTTCTATGCAGAAGTTGATCTCACACACAAACTGCACATTTACTGTTCAAAACAAATACCAAAGTGATTATATTCAATACCATTTGATTCTGTTTAAAGCCACTGAAGAAATAAATTACTCCTAATAAAAGCTACAGCACCTAAACAAAGATTTATAAGAAATTAATCTGAAATGGTAAAGCACACTCATGACATCTTAGATATTAAGAATTAAACATAAATCATGGGTTTTTTTTAAGCAACCCCTACCAAATGCTCATTTTTGCCCTACCATTGCATTCATGGATATTTTAATTTTAATTAACCATATCTCAATTCTTATGTACCAGTATTTGAGAATAAATTCTGTGACAAAAAAATTCCAGCTGACATCCAGTCTGGAGATGTGTGAGAGCATCATTGAGTTTCAGGGTAAGCCTAGACACCATCAAACCCTAAAATGAAAGTAACTTTTGGAAATTTTCCTCAGGTTATCTCAGTAGCTCTGCCTAAGAAAATCCAAGATAGTCAAGGCAAAAGAACTGCTAGTACTTCCCTTAATATATACAACTAATAAGGAGTAATGGTAGAAAAAAAACCCAAACCAAACACCACAAAAAAACCCAACCCCTAACAACAACAAAAATAATGAAAAACCCCAAACCAAATCAAACAAAAAACAACAACATAAACAAACAAAAACAATCACCAAAGCTGTTCTGCAGCACTGGAAAGAGATGAACTCCATTTTAAGGAAAACTGAATGAGGTGGCCTGCATTAGATCTTGCTCTGGCAGGGGGGTTGGACTAGATGATCTTCTAGGTCCCTTCCAACCCCTAACATTCTGTGTTTCTGTGATTCT
>JAOEGS010008655.1:0-14493 GCA_025447755.1 Corythornis vintsioides | reverse complement strand
TTGTTGGCTCATGGTCATCCCCCTGTCTACCAGGACCCCCAGGTCTCTTTCTCCAGAGCTGCTCTCTAGTACATCAGGGTTGGTGTTTTTTGGAAGCCAAAAAGTGCTAATAATTAAGTCTACGAAGAGGCTCAAGCAGAAAGGACACAGTTAATGACAGGGTGAGACATTTTTTACTGTAATGCTTGACCCAAAATCTGTTATGTTGATGGAGATGTGTCTGCTGACTCTGATAGCTTTTTAAGCTGTTTCCTCCAGCAATCTTGGTTTCTTTGCTATCAGAACACAAGTGAAACAAAACATTTCACACATCCTAGGGAATCACTTCTGTCTCCTTCTTCATAACAACTTGAGGGTTTTTTTCCCTTGTCCTTAGAGCATACTGTCTGCCATCCAGACAGTCAGTATTGGCCAGATACACCCTTTCCAAGGTACATACAAATGCCTCAAACTGAAAAAAAAAAATTATGAATTTCTGTTCTTAAAGGAAAATAAGGCCCCTGTCAGGCCCCATTGTTTAAGTTGGGGTTGGTTTTTTTTGTTTGTTTAGATAGTGCAACGCTGAAAGCAATTAAAACCATATATAAAGAGAGCATTACAAGCACACTAGTTGTTATTAAGCTAACAAGTGATGGCAGACACTGTACAGTAACCACATGTGTAACCTATATTAAATTCTGGGTAAAAAAATAAAAAAGCCAAGCTCAAGTGACTTCTTCATGTTGCCCTCCTATTACACATCCACATCCTTTTGTTAAAATCAGTTCAATCAGAATGTGAGCACAGAGCTAACATATCATTGCAATAAACACACAATGTAGCAGTGACATAAATAACTTGTCATTCATTCTGACCTTTTTTTATTGCTTTCTTATATGCTCGTATCTATTATTTCCATTAACAGTTTATATAAAAAAAGGATAAAAACTCTAATAAGTCATGCCAAATATTTTTTTTAAGGAGAAAAAAAATAATAAAAAAGTAGAACCTATGAAACTACATATGTCACAAGATGATACTTAAAAAGAAATAAATTTGGCAACAATGTCTGGAGATACGCAAGAGAAATCTGGAGAACCTGTAAAGTTTTATGAAGGGCTCTTTAAAAAAATGTAATTAAAACCCAAAAGTGCACGTGTTTTAAAATTTTCAATTCTCTGCAGATTACACAGAAAAAACCTAACCCTCACATATTTCCTATTTCTCTAGTTAGTGAAGCTGCTGCATTTCTTGGCACCTCAGCCCTGTATGTGAGCAAATTACTTAAGCTGGTACAACTCTGGTGACACCCAGAAGGGAAAATGTTGCTACCTAGAGATATTTAAGATTCAGAAGAGAACTATAGCATGAGGGTAGCTTATGGTAGCTCTTCACTTACAGTTTCCACAGAGACCAACTGGAAACTAAAATGGAAGTCATTGCCAGTAGGAGTTGCAAAATCGCTCCTCTGTGAGATGGGGACTCCATCTGACCTCAGTATTCAATAAAATTGAATCACAAGGGCAGGCATTGCTGGTTATGAGAGGTGGTGCTTAGGAGTCAGCCCAGTCCAGGGCTGCAAAAACACAGAAGTGCCACTGGATTTGGATGGGATGATCCAGACATTCCTGAAAAAATGTATCCTAAACCATCAATTGTCAATGCTCACAACTTCAAAAGTATAATTATAAAGAAAAAAAAAAAGAAAAGATGCCTGGATGACCTACCTCTATCTACCACCTGACTTTCACTAAGAAGAAAAAAAGCACCTGCATTTCACATATTTTATACCATCCTCTACTTTGAACAGAAACCCAGCATGAATTTGCTAAGGAGTCATCTTTCAAAGAGATTCCTGTATCTGGCAGGAATAAAAGTGATTGACTAAAAATCTTCCATTAAAGTTTTCCGTATAGTTGCTCTGAACTGCTGATACTAATTTTGTAGTCTGGAAATAAAGGCATTTTGCTGAAAGACTGAATTGCCCTTCACAGCATGAAAAATGTGATTAAAATATCTTGTCAAGGTCAGAGTTTATTGCCCTTGAAGAGAACATTAGCCACCATGTTCTCTGAATTACACTTGTGCACTGCTGAGGTCTTTTTCTTTATTGGAGAAGGAACGAAACATTTTGTGTCTGTTCAATAGTAAAAGCCCAATTCCCTGCTTTCTGGCAGGGTCGGATGCTTGTCCTTGGAAAGGTGCTATGCTACTCCACTAACAGCAGCCTCAGGCCTAATGCACCCATTGTGGATGCTACACATGGAGAAACTTTGCAAGAGACAAACTATCTCATGAGGCTTCCAGAGTTTAGATGGATGCAAAGGAAGAGACAGGACTCTTAATGTTTCAGCTAATCAGCAAGCTTGAAATAATCTTCATGCTTATGGCACTGGCTGCCTACATTGTTTCCATTATTTTCAAGAATACCAGAAACCTAGGAATAATTCTAAAGTCAGATGTAGTCCCAAAGATTTCAGAGATCATATCTTTTAATGTACACAGACATATATTCATAGATATTCATAGATATTCATAGATATATACTTTGCTTAGAGCAAGAACAAGAAAAAAAGAATGTTTGTAATAAAGTGACATATGCACCACAAATGTAAATAATGAGCAGAATATACCTTAAAGATTATGATGATATGAATATATTATTTATATATATGTTACATACATATGTATATATATAAATAAAACAAATCAGACTAGGTTTATGACATAATAGGAAGTCTGAAGGTAAAATAAAATGAGCTGATGATCACCTGAAATATTTTTGTCTGGGTAAAATTGGCCCCTCCTTATTGAGCAGATTCACTCTTTGCTGTTTCTTTGCCTTCAGTAGGACTTTATTGACGATACCATCCTTTCAGGCTGCAGAGAGGAGTTTGGCTCTGTCTTCTTTATTACCCTCAGTAATGTATTTATACATATTAATCAGATTACTTCTACACACACACCTCCCAAACCTTCTCATCTCCCAACTGAACATTCCTAGATCTCTGTTTTTCCTCATTTGTCATATGGCCCTTCATAGCCCTTCTCTGGACTCATTCCAGTACATCCAGTCTCTCCTGTACTGGATAGCCCAGCAATAGGCTCAGTACTCCAGATATGTTTCACTATTGCTGAGAAGAGGGAATGGATCACTTTCCTGAACCTGCTGGGAATGTTCTGCCTAATGCAGCTCAGATGGTTCTTTGACTTCACATTGCTGGTTCACAGTCAATTTGGTGTCCACCAGGACTCCAGGGCCTTTTCTGCGGACCTGCTTTTCAGCTGGTCAGCTACCAGCCTGTACTGGTCCATGGTGTTATTCCCCCTCAGGTGCAGAACTTTGCATTTCTGCTTTCCAGAACTCCATGATGTTCCTGTCAGCTCACTGAAGTCCCTCTGAATGGCAGTGCAATCCTTCAGGGTACCAGACACTCCTCTCTGGTTTGTATCGTCTGTACCATGGAACAGTTCTTAACTCTATTGAGTTTGGTGGGAGACACACAAGATACTCTTATAACCACATAAGTGAATTAACGTACCCCTTAGCTTGTGGGCTGTTCAAAATCTCACTTACTACCTCCCTGTACTTTTAAGTATATATTTCACATTGAAAAATGGTCTCTAGACCAGATGACTATCCTGGGAATAGCATTTATGACCATCTATCTTTTTATGTTCTGGAAACTGCAGGGTTCATATAAAGTCTGTGAGAATTTTTCTCTGGGTGTGTTTAGGATTCTGATTTGTAATCCTTTCCTTATTTGTAGACTACTCTAATGTTTTCTTTTTTTTTTTTTGTCTGATATTCTTTGAATTCTCTTTATATGGTAAAGGCTACTAAGCTCTGAATAAGCACCTTGCAAGCTCTCTGTAAATCTGAAGCTGCTGAATCCATATTGCTGTTATCCAGAAGCTGACAGTTTGATTTTCAGGATTATAGTTTGAGGTTTTAATGATGGTAGTTAGAAAAAAATGTCTCTTAATTAATGGTGTGCATATTTTCCTTTTTTAAATTGCACCTATAAACTCTCTTTAAATATACACAAACTTTTGGAACATAGTAAATATCATTTTGACTTGCAAATGTAATTACTGAACCTGAAATCAAGTTAAAAAAAAAAAAAAAGAATAAAGCTTGAAAAGCCACAGGATTGCCTTTGCTGAGTAATTGCATCAAATATATATAAAACTATGAAGTGGTTTGAACATTTAGAATGGGATACTATTCAATTTTATTAGATATATTGGTTACTTTTGGATTTAAAAAAATCTAAGTCAAATTTAATTACAAGTCTTGTGTTGCAGAAGAAAATCAGAAGTGTTCTGAAATACCCTTCTTTCTTGTATGTTACTAAAAGAATTATTTAATAAATGACACTTGGATAGACCATTTGCAAATTCAGTAAGGAAGTAAGCATGTTCTGATGCCATGGAAAAGCAATCTGTTCAGCAAAAGTTTTGTTAGAAACTGTTGAAATCTGCTGCTTGAAAAGAAAGTGCAGCAACCTTAACAGTATCTGCACTAAGCTTAAAGGCCTCAGGCCATCAAACAAACTTATCCCCATCCTATTGCATATGATTGCTTTTCTTCAGATGGAAGAGACCAACAGCAATCATCTCATCCAACTGCCTGGCCACTGCAGGGCTGACCAAAAGTTGAAGCATGTTGTTAAGGGCATTGTCCTAATGCTTCTTCAGCACTGACAGGCTTGGCTGTTGACCACCTCTCAAGGAAGACTGTTCCAGTGTCTGACCAACCTTTCATAGAGAAATGTTACCTCATGTCGAGTCTGAACCTCCCCTAGTGAAGTTTTGCAACATCCCCATGCATCCTCTCACTGGATACCAGGGAGAAGAGCTCAGCATCTCTGCATTTCTCCTTCTCAGGAAGCTGTAGAGAGCAATAAGGTTGCCCCTAAGCCTCCTCTCCAAACCAGGCAAACCCAAAGTCCTCAGCTGCTCCTTGCAGTTCTTAAGTGAATGATGTGTAACCAGGTCTTTCAGAAAAGAATAAGTTATTTGCAAACGTTCCCTCTACATTCAATTTATTCACTATTTAACAAAAATGTGTGTGGCTGACAAAAGTCAACACAGTATTCCTCTTTTGACGTATCGTGGAAAATGATGGACATGTTTTGAACAAAAATCTCAGAGCAATTTAATGTATTAGTCACATATTGCAGCAACTGAGAAAGCCAAATTTACAAATAAAATGAAGCACAGAAACAAAAGTACTCTGTGTGGGTCAGCACAGGACGGTGATAAATTATAAATTTAGTGATCCAATAGGAATGATCCTCATTCCCAGTCCCTAAATGAAATCTATGGTGAATAGCTCTCCTACCTCTAAAAGAATATTTATGCCTGACACATTAAATTAGATCCACACTGAGCATGTGTGGGATAATTTCTATGTAAATTATAACATTATCTGTTATGTTTATGGAGATTAGTACTAACAAATATTAGAGATACTTTTATATGTGACAGAGAATCATAGGATAATGATCTTGTATAGTTATTTGAGTAACTGCCATAAAATCCAGGTAATTTCTTTACCTAAAATCTTTACTCCAGAGTTCTAAAACACCTGATACACATTATAATATCATGTAGTTATTCTGTGCTGATTGATTTTCCTGGTTATTATTATTTCTTATTTGCATTGTGATGATACCTCTGCATTGACAGGTGAGGCTCCTACTGTGCTAGGACTAAAGCAAGCAGCACAGAACAGACAGCTCCATCCCTGAGTAGGTCCCAGGTAAACAAAGCAGCAGTGTTTGAACAAAGGAGAAATGAGAAGGTGCCTGGAAATCAGTTCTCTACAAAGAAACAAACTGATTTTTGTAATTAGGATTCTGCTACTCTTGGATGCTTGTACTAATTTCAGTAAAGACGGATTTCTGCATTTTATTTTTAAGGGGCTGTGCTGATGAAACAAAGGAAAGTAAATATTCAGAAAAAAAACCCAAACCAACAGCTGCAAAGAATTATTAAGTACAAATTGAAAAAGAAATTTGATGTAAAATAATTAAATAATTAAACTGATTCAAATAGTATTCAATTTATACCAGGGCTACTGTTATCTAGATTAAAACTAAAAGGATCATATAAAATAATAACACTGACAGCAGACTGTTAGGAGAAGTACAATTATTTGCTGTGGTTATGAAAAAAAAAAAAAAAAGGTGCTTAAGTTAGTTTTGCCTTTTTTTTTTTTTTCACTGATTATGCTTTTGCTGTTTCTCGGACTGCTGCAATGGTTAATTAATGAACTCAGCAGCCTTCCTTTCTGCTAGAGGGCTAACTGCCTGAAACCTTGCAGCAGCAGAAGCTGCAAATGAAATAGCAGCACTTCCTAAAATAGTTGCTAATAAACAAAACTCACATGATGAAATATTACCCTGTCAGCCAATGACTGCCTGGCTTTGCAGTTATCTCTGGGTACATTTCCTGATATCTTTTGTTCTAGATTAGGCAGCACCACAGTGGTATTTCTGTCTGCACACCTGGGTATTTGGTGAGATAACAGTGGCAGAGCTCTCACTCCAAGAGATTCCTGGAGGAGCTTTTTCAGAAGAAATTGGGATTCAGAACGCCATTTTCCATAAAGAGGGTCCTGAGAAATTTTCTTGGTTCACCTAAAAATCCTAATGTCTGTGGGACAATTTGTATTACACTCTACAGGCTTTAAATAAGGTCCCTAAATGAAGTTGTTGAGAGTCTCTGAGTCAGTTGGACTCAACAAGACTGCTTAGTAAGATCCTTAGTTCCAAGAAATGCTGTGTACTCAGCACTTTTTGTGCTTGGTCATTTTTGAATATCCAGGTCCCTTTTATTCCTGTTTTTAATGAGTAAGGCTGGTTCCAAAGTGCTCAAGATTCACTGCATCACTAACTCAGCGATTTGCATTTGACTCCCTCCTTGGACCAGATTGCAACTCTATGGTCCTGTCTATGGTGGGGATGGGTACAAGCTGCACTGCACCAAAACCAGAGCAAGTGAAACAGTTTGTCTTTGAAAGCAGGGCTCAATAAGGAAAAAAAAAGGTTCAGTAGTCACAAAGCAAGGTCCTTCTATACCTCATTTGCAGACACCTGACTACCAGAGTTAAGCCAGAAGCCTATGTTGAATGCCACTGTGTTCTTTTGGATTCTTGCACAGCATGCAAACAGAATCTAACATTGAATATCAAGTAGCCAGAATAATGAAGGGGAGAGCTGTCTAGGAGGGAACTATTAAAGACATTATGTCTTAAATCTTGTTTTTCCCCAGGACTGAGACATTCACTGTGATTTTTTTCCCCTAAATTTGGGCTTCTCAACCCCAAGCCCACCTCCCTTCCACCCCTGAGGTTTCTGCCTGTATCTTTTTGTTCAAAAGCTAAACAGTTACTACCCTGATCTTTAAAAATAGCTACATAACTTCTGTATGGCAGCTCAATGATTGGAGGTTCCCTGCTCATTCAGTATCTCCTGCTTTCCTAAGAAATGGCCTCCCTGTAGGCTATATTTGCTTTTGAGGAGCTGGAGGGACAGCAGGTAAGGAGGAAGAGAAATTTTCTGGGAAGCTCCACCATTCTGAAAAAGTGATTCAAGATTCATTGGGTCAGAGAGAGAGGATCAGACCATACAGTCTGCTGGACGGGACATATGCTTGAGGGAATGATTTAATAGCATTATAAAAAACACTAAAATTAATTCCTTAATCAGTTGTTTAGAGAGTCATTATTAGTCTTTGTTTCTTTCATTGTTCCTTTCCTTTTTTGACCTGCTGAATCTTAACTTCTTATCTTCCCAGAAGAACAGCTGTTCTAGGAATCTGGGAATGTTTGATCTGGAAACTCTCTGGTGAAGTAAGAGAGGTAGATTTCAGACCCATCTGGGGAAAAAGGATTTAAACCTTGGTCTTCCCCATCCCAGGAACATCTTCATCATCCCCTTTTGTTACACAGAAGAAGAGCACAATCCCATCCTCATCTGGTTTTGACATCAGGCAGGCATTGCATGTGTAGTACAACTTAAAATGTATTCCCACTAGAACAGTGTTTGGATTCTGGCCAGTCATGGTAACTATGACATTGAGTCATTGAGGAACTTCATGGGATGCTCAGAAACAGAAGTACAGTTAGGTGCAAAAAGACTGCGCTGAAAGAAATGCAATGTTAACAAGATGCCTGCCAGGATGGGATGGTAGGCAGGAGCTGAGTAAAGGTTTTCAGGTTTGGAGTTTACATCAGCCTAAGCATCACTTAAAAGCCTGATTCCCATCTGTTTATTAAATCTCACCCTTTACATGAAAAGCTCTTAATTTTTCTTGTGCTTAGCCTGATATTCTGGAAATAAGGAAAATGGAGAAGAATAAGTCCTTTCACTCCCCTCCTCCTCTGCCCTCAAGAATCCATTTAACAGTTCTAGTATTGCCCTCTTCTTTTTCCTGTTCAGATCACATCAATGCCAGAGCTGAGAAGGACAGTAAGAGGATGGAATGGAGATGTTTATCCCCTTCAGTCTTCTGTTCGGGCTAATAAGGATCATTCCAGCATGATCTGCTGTTAACTGTCAGCTGTAAGTTGCTGCCCTGGTCTGTGATTATTTCATTTTAGATGATGCTATTTTAGAGCATATGCTTCTTTCTAGGCTATAAGAAACAGCAAGGAAGAGATAAATAAAACCTTAAAAGCAATGCAGAACTGTTCTGACAGCAGAAAAAATGTCACATCAAAGCTAGCAAAGTAGCTTTCACTGGAAACAAGTGCACTAACTGTTAGTAGGCTGAAACTCACTGACAAAAGCAGGTTTCATTCATACTTCTGCCTGAGTTTCTCCATTTTGGAGGAACTCTGAAAACAATTAATTATCAAATTGTAAATATAACTAATGCATTTGCCCTACTTAGAGCAACAATGATGCAGCTGCTTCAGAGAAAAGTGTATCCAATGTTAATCTAATTATGCTGTGACCCACTGATACTGGTCAGGTGATATTACAGGATATAAAAGGAAACCAGATCATAATCCAGTCTAAAATTACACAATCAGGTTATAAATCACCCAGAGTGCATATATGGCAGAACAAAAGAATAGTAAATAATGCTATTAAAGTGACCATAGGGATAAAGGTGGAGTGTTTTGATTCTTATTCTCAAATTGTAGCCAACTTTGAAAGATCCTCATGCCTTTCAGGTTTAATAGATAGTCCACAAGCATTTGGCATAAATTTTGAAGAGGTAACTGTTTTGTGCATGCTTATTTACTGATCAGCTTTTGGAAAACATAGATGAAAATGCACATAAAAGCTGTCAGTGGTCATTGTATAATTATACACAGTTAATGGAGTCCTTGTAGCTTTGTGAATTCTGCATCTGCCTCTCTGAACAGCCCTGAGAGAGGGTTTTGGAGAAAAAATAAACAAGCAAATATTGCTTAGAGATAACACAGAGAAATGCCTAGACTTGGAAAGATGGATGCTGAAAGAGAAAAAAAGAATGAGTTTCCCTAGTTTTAGCATTATCCACTTCAGGCTTATTTCTAAATTTATTTTTAAACGTTTATTTACTATGTCTAATTAAAGACTTAATCCTTCAAGGTATCCCTTATGCAGGTAACTTACAAGAGTAAATTACTGACTCCAGTGGAATTTACTCACATGAGTGACGAGTGCACAGGCAGAGGAATAAAATCCAGGTTATTTCTGTAGTTTACATAATTCCAAGCCTGTCAAAATTCATATCTGTATTATCAGCTGCCTATGTTACATAACACTAAGGAGCTCTGAGTTGCTTGTTCTTCCCCATATGCCTAAACACATATATAGTCTTAGAAATTGTGGTTTGTATACTACTTTATAACCAATTAAAAAGTAAGAATGGAAGTTTAAGAAAATCAAGTTTTCTTTTGGGGGAATGTCAGAGGGAAACACTACGCTCAGCATGGTATCTGACCAGGCACACAAATCAATGTGCTTTACTTGTTTACCAGTAAGATCTTGCATTTCTCATTTGTCACCTGACAGAATCTTTAGCCAAGTCCATACTGCTGTGATCTTTACCTAAATCATGGTATCAGACCCCTTTTTTTCATGGCTGTCCCCTGGCTGAGGAGCACCACATTGCTCAGCATTTCAGGCTGATGTCAATTGTGTTTAAGGATGGACATCTCTCCCCAGAAGCACTGTGCCCTTGGCATGTTTGAAACTAATCAGTCCGCATTTCTCATGTCATGTTTTGTTTGAGATTTATTTATTTATTTATTTAGAAGACATTCTTTCTCCTTTACCTAAGGAAGAAAAATCAGATGATATCTTAATTATGGCAGAAAAGAAATTATAATGGGTACTTGGTTCACTTTTCTAAAAAGCTGAATCAGGCAGTAGTACTGCAAGCTTGTGATCAGCATTACTAATTATTTAAACTGCTTGTGAACATATTTATCAATGAAAACTGAAATTAATTGATTAAACATATCACAGCACTGGATTTTCCTCTTATAAACTGTTGCAACTTTATGAGTTCTGATAAACATGTAACTGATTTTTAGTAGTGTCACTGAGAAGAGGATCAGAACAATTGTCCCCTTGGATATTAAGGGGTACAGTAATAAATGGGCTGCAGGATAGACAATTCTTCCTGGTCAGAATTGATTTCAGTGTTTTCCCTGCATGAAATCCTGGGCTTATTAAAATTAGTGGAAAATACATTCCCTGTGCAACCATCAGAGTTTTACCCTCTGCTTTTTCTTCCTCTTTCTATTTAAATTCCTGGTTTTGGTTTAGTGTAAGCAGCTGTCTGCATCCTGAGGCACAGCAAGATGGTCACAGGTATTGCTATATAATCAAAGAGTTATTTAGTCTTGTAAGGCTTCTCTGAAGGGAAAACACAGTGTTTACCTGGGAATATAAGACCTGTGATTAAAAAAAAATAAGGAAAAAAAAAAAGTGCTTTGTCTGCAAGATACAGAGATCTGTGTTGTACCAAAGTTTTTCTGTATAACCTTGATGACACTGTCATTTAAATGTTCTGTGTCCACCTGTAAAGTAAGTTATACGGCTTCATCGGCTGCAAAAGGCCTCGTTCTCCAGCACGTGTGAGTGCTTCACAATTGCCTGAAAAAAAAAAAAAAAGGTGCAGCACTACGAAGCGCCGAAGTAGGGCTGCTCCTCGATCTGGGGATCGGCTCCGGATGCCCCAGAACCCCGAGGCCGAGTGGTGGCCCGCGCGGTGAGGACACAGCCGGGAAACGCAGCGGGCGCGCAGCTCCCTGTGCGGGCGCTCAGCCAGGCGCGGAAGCGGCGAGCAGCTCCCGCCGGGGCCGCTGGAGGGAGCCCCTGGGCCTCGCAGCTCCGCGCGGTGCATTCAGCACCGCACCGGCGGACAGCGCCCCGGCGGCCGCGCTCCGCGCCCGCGCAGCTGACCGCGGCCGGGGCCCGCAGGCTGGGAGGGAGGGAGCGAGGGAGGGAGGGAGAGTAGTAGCGAGTGTCCGTCCCCCTCCGAGCTTCCCTTTGCATTGGGGTGGGGGGTAAACCTGGGGAGTAGAAGTACCAGGCTTCTCCCGTGGCAGGTTGGAGGCAAAGGGCCGAAGCGGCTCATAATTAGGTGATGTTAATTGGGCTCTAGGAAGGCGGGAGCCGGTGTAAATCAACACCGACGTGTGGCAAGCTGTGCGGATCCTGTTAAAGGGATTTATAAGTGTAGTTCATGAAGGCAATCAGCTGGCTGGTAATCTCTCATTGTGCACCGCTCAAAGGCAGTTCATTCACACAACTGGCAAGGTACCGGGCTGCAAAATGAAGATATTAGTATCTCCCCTGAGAAACGTCTGTTAGGAATGTCTGTGGGAAATGTGTGTGTGTGTGTGTGTGGATTGGTTAAACAGCTGTGATACCTGTGCGTAATAAGATAGCAGCACATTACTCATAGCTCCAGCATAGGACTTGGAAGTAAATGAAGAAATCATCATAACTCACACAGATTTTAACCCAGCACTAATAGCACCGGCAGTGCTCAGAAGTGGGACACGGCACACGGCTGCAGTTCATTCATCAGCATGTTACCAAGAGCTGTGGAACAACTCTGCGTAGTCTGATTGCCTCACATCCATAGTGCTCAGCCGACAGCTGAAACAACACTGGGGCAGCTTTTCCTGAAACACAGTAAGCCTGGCTACTGGGAAGTGAAATCAGGCAGCCCAAAGCCAACAAGTGTGTGGAGGAAGGTGATGAGCAGCAGTGGGAAGGGTATAAGGATGGCCATGTGTCACATCATAATCAAAACTTGATCAAAAACCATCATAATCAAAACTTGCAAGATCAGACACTTCCCAACTGTGCATCCCAATATTCACATAAACAACATGCCACTAACAACACATTCCTCTGCACCCTCTCTCCTCTGGGGATTATCTGCTCAGTATCTCTACCCCCTTAACCCTGACTCCCTGGAGATAGCCACATGGCAATCTGCTGTGAAATACTGGTAGCACAGAGCTATGTCAGTCTGGGAAAGGTGTGGGGGGGGGGGGGAGGGGGGGCAGGGGGGGGGAACAAGAGAAAAGGAGCAGTAAGAATCTCCAGGATTAAGTTGCTCTAGAAAGGTAGTGGTTTCTTGCCTTGCAGAGATGCTGGAAGTTTAGTGCATTCTCACTTTTTTTTGAAGAACAAGCCAGGTGTGTGTGAAGTCAGGTTAGTCCTGGATTTAACAGCCCAGACCCATATCTTGCACAGTAGCTCCCAGCAGTTTACACTGCACCACCACCCTCCCATGTAATCACTACTGTGTCCTAGACATCACTTGTAAGGACACAGCACAACATTTGTCCATGACCACCAACAGAAAAGGCTTCTTGGAGCCCTTCAAAGACAGTCTGGGATCCCTCACCAAAACTCCAAGGACAGCTTTTCCCTGATTTCACTGGGGCATTACTTTGCTCTTTTTGCGAAAGAACAGTGTTAATTGCTCCTGTTTTCCCGCAGCCCAAATCAAGCAGTGCTGCACATAAGAAATCTTCTCAGAAGATCCAGAATTAACAGTCATAGAATCACAGAATAAGAGCATCAATTAGGTTGGAAAAGACTTTAAGATTATCAAGTCCAACCATAAAACATAAGCAACTAAAAAATGAGAAATGAGCAACGGGAGAGTTTAGACAAGACAGGATCATCTCATGCTATGGACCACTGCTGAAAGTAAAGGAGGGCAATGATAAATGACACATCATCTCCTCCTGCTTCAGGAGCTCCATTCCCCAAAGCAATTTCAAGGGATCACAGTGAAGCAAATCTACAAGTACAGAGGACAGAATGGTCAGGAAGTGTCCTCATCCCCAGCTTGAAACCTTGGGATAAGTGGTGGGGACTTGAGGAGGGGGAGAGGAGAAGGTTGCATTTTGCTTATAGTTTCCCCTCCAGGAACATCTGAGCATCTGAATATGAGGACAAGGACCCTGGGACACCCCACACCTCCTCTCACCCAGACTGGAGGGTTCCCACCCTTTCCTCACCACACAGTACCTGGTTGAGGGAAGTCACGGCCAACCTGGGGATAACCAGCTGCATGACGAGCTGCAGGACAGAGGTGACCAGCCCAGCCAGGATGGCCCAGGTGAGTGGTAGCGGGAGCATGCTGTAGGTGGCAAAAAGCGTGAAGAGCACATAGCCAATACCGTCCCCAAGGAGGCCACAGCCCAGGCCAGCCGCCAGGATCTGTGTGGCCATGGCCACCCAAGTGACCACACCGCTGTACTGTAGGTAGGTGTACGAGGTCGTGTCCTTCCTGACCACCACTAAGGCACAGATCACCACCTCAATGCCAGTGAAGAAGCCCAAGAGGATGCCCTTAATAGGGTCCATAGGAGCAGAGGCCAGGGTCAGGTGAAGGAACAGCAGGGTCAGCTTGGTCAGCACGTCCAGGATGTTCATGACCACTTCAGATTTGCGCCGCTGGCCCAAGAAGTAGCGCTGGTAAAGGCGCTCCAAGTCCCGAGACTTGAAGGAGTTGCGGAGAGTGGGGAAGATTACTCCACGATAGGTATAGCCCCAGTTGAGGAAGAAGTCGGAGTTGCTGGGGGCGCAGTCCAGGGGCAGAAAGCCCAGGTCCCCGCTGCTGCTCGTGCGCTCCGGGAAGACTTTGGTGCCTCCGTTGTTGTGGCGTTCACCGCCCAAACTCCTGCCGGCCGACTGTCGCCGGAGGTGGTGGTGGTGGTGGTGTTGCGGCGGGTGGGGGTGGTGGTTGGGGTAGCAGGTCTCCTCGGAGCTGAAGCCCTTACCCCCACCGCTGCTGCTGCCGCCGCTGCTGCTGCTGTGCTCCTGGATGAAGCGCTGCTCGGTGATGTGGCGCACGGCCGTCTGCCACAGCAGACGCTGGGGTCTGCCGCTGCCCGGGGGGGTCCTGTTGATGGTGTAAAGTTCATCGCTGTCGCTCAGGCACCGCACCTCCGAGAGCTCCATGGCGGTGACTGGCGGGGGGCAGAGCACCGGCGGGGGCGCGGGGGCGAGGAGGGGGGGCAGGGGCCTG